>JAODPA010130941.1:0-16880 GCA_025585075.1 Nepenthes mirabilis | reverse complement strand
GGATCCAGAGTCCATGAAGTCTTTCCCGATTTGGATTTCATTGGTTAATATTCCTCTTAAATTTTGGACTCCTATGGGCCTTAGCTGGATAGCTAGCCAAATCGGTCGTCCAATCACTTGTGATCCTTACAATGCAAAAATGAACCGTGTGAATGTTGCACGAATGTGTGTTGAGGTGGATAGGGGCAATCCTCTTCCTCCAAAAATTCGGCTCTTGACTGGGGCTGCTGAGCTTGCTTTGTCTGTAGAGGTGGAGATTATCTACCACTCGAAGCCTGCCTGTAATTCCACTGGTGTCCAGTACACTCAGAAGCATGTGCCCATGAACCGGGATTTTGGGGTTGATAGAAAGTGTGCTGCGACTTGCTTGCATTCGGAACTGGTCCCTGAGAATGAAGGGGGTGGTGGCCAGTCTACTAGCTTGGCGTCTCCTACAGCTGTTAAAATTCCGGCCCCTACCCCTGGGCTTGTTGATGGTTTGGGGGTGGAAATGGAAGTCGATAACTTGGGTCTCAATGGACCTCTTCTGGTTGCTAATGAGGATCATCATGTCCTGGACCCTTCCCCTAGTTCGTTGGATAAATCTGATGGGGCTCTGTTTGAGGTTCTTCCTATAATTGTGGATGACTCTTTTAGGGGGGTGCATAAGCCCTCTCTGCCTTCTGTTTTGGCTCCCTGTCTAGAATCCTGTAACTTCGATGCCATTAACTAGGTTGACGATTCTACTCCGGAGTCTATTGCGCGGATCGTCCGTAAATACTCCCAGGCTGCTACTTCTCCCGTAAGAAGTATAAATGTTCCAATGGCTGATGGTATTCTGAGCTCGGCCCCCTTATCTGGCTGCTCGGATGTCAACTCTATGGATTTAGTGGCTGAATCTTGATGTGGAACTGGACCTTCTGTGTCCTATAAGGATCCGGGAGCTGCTGATACGCGTTATTCCCGTGCTTTCTCGTCAGCATGCCATCTGGGACATCCTGACCAGCGTTATGAAGATGAGCTTTTTGCTAGGCAGGCTATAAATGGGTGGCAACGAGTGGCCCGGCGGCGTAACTCTGCCCCTAGGAAAGGCCGGCGCCCTCATAACTGAAACCTGTAGCTGCTGAAGCAGCTGTGGCCTGTGGTGGATGCTGCTGTCCTGTTTTGCCGGGGCTGGATGAAGCTGCTGCTTTGCTGTCCCTATACAGCAATTGCAGAACCGCTCTGCATTCTGGTGCGAGGGACGAAATCGGGTTTGCTCCTTTTGCTGCTTGGAGATTATTTTGTTTGAGGCTGGAGCTGTGCTGCTGTTTCTGCATTCTGATTTCTGTAGTTCAGGATGGAAGATGGTGCTGCTGCTTTGTATACTGCATTGTTTAACAGCCGGAGATGGTGTGCTGGTCTTGGAGCTGGAGCATGCCGTTTATGATGTGGATGCTGCCTCTCTGGCCCGGTGGGTGTGCTGATTTGCATTCTCTTCGATCCTGGATGCTGATTTTGATGCTGATGTTGCTGCTGGAATTTTTTGAGGCATGCTGTTTGTGTTCCAGTTGTATGGGCAGATGCCAGTTTGCCTTATGCTGTAGCTACGACTAGTTCCATGACCCAGATGTACTGCAAATGGTGTTGACGGTGAACTGGGCTGCTGTCCAGTTGGGTTTTCCAACGATGATGTTTGGCAGGCTGTGGTGGCTGCTTGCCGTTCTGGTGCACTGCGAGTTTGTTAGCCATGTGCTGATGCCTGCTAATGTTCTGGCCCGGTTAGTACTTGTGAACCAAACTGCTGGCCTGATGTTGGGAGATGGAGTTGCTGCTGGATTATGTGGAGGCTTGGTGGGTGCTCTAGCTGATGTACTGGGCTGGTGCCATCTGGCCCTTAGATGTAGATGGACTCAGTTGCACTGCTTGAATAGGCACGGTGTTGTTTGTGGCTGAGCTGCAAGTCCATCTTGCTATGATGTCGAATGCCTGCTATTGTGTTTATTCATAGTACATTTTGAACGTTGTCCTCTTAGAGGCTTTTTTGGTATTTTCTGTTGTACCGGATGCTCGGGGTATGCCCTAGCATTTTATGTTTTATTTCCTAGTCAAAACACTTGGAGATAAAACATAACTTTTATAATTTTTTCTTCCGATAATTCAAAATACTTACTTACCAAAAAAAAAAAGAAGGCATAAGGCATGCTGCCCAGTGCTGTGAGCTTGCTGGTGAGGTTTTCTGAAGAAACTGCAGGTCTGCTGGTTTGGTCTTACTGGTGCTGTTGGCGGTGGCAGCTGGAATTGAGTGATTCTCTGGTAGCTGATGCAGTTTATGGGCCATCTGATGTGGGAACCATGAGCTGTATGTTTTGTTCTGCTCTGGACTGGTGTTTTCTTCAGCTGTCTTGGTTTTGCTGTATATCAATCTTGTTGGAGCTGTAGTCTGATGATGTAGTGAGTTGCCATCATTGGGGTCTCACTGCTTTCGCGCTGTTGCATCTGATCTTGTTGCCATGCCGTCCAATCTGGCCGTCTGGAGAGTGTCCAGCACTATGTAAATGCTTTTGCTAAGATCTGCAAACGGGATGGCTGGCCTTGGCTGCCTCCTTGTGTTGATAAAATATCCGTAGCCAGGCCTTTGTGACGTGGTTTCAACTGGATGAGTTGCTCGAATAAAGAATGCGAAGGCGGCAATACAAGGTTTTAATGGGGCCGGCTGTCCTTTCCCCTTCCTTTAAACTATTGATGGTTGTAATTCCGTTATTGCCGTTTCTATATGTTTTTATATTTCGGTATGGTGACTTGGCTCGCGTTACTCGGGGTATGCCCTAGCGTCTGTGTTCTAAGCCCAAGTCGGAAAAACACTTGGGGATAAAACACTGCTTTTGTATATTTTTATTTTCATTTATAAAATTACTTACTTACCCCCCAAAAAAAAAAAGGAGTCTGGCATTAGTGAGAGGCCTGTGGGTGATGAGGTTTTTGTAGCTGGTGAAAAACGGGCTATCGATTGTGATTCTGATGTTGTATCTTCTCAGTCCTCCGAGGGCTGGTCTGCTGAGGATATAGCAAACGATCCAATGCACTATGTCCTTCAGAGCTTACTTCTGGAGAAGGCAACTCAGCTTTTTACTTCTTCCACGCTATCTTTATTGTTCCCAGTGCTGAGTCTACCTTGTAGCACGGTCCTGGAGTTCTGCTCCTTTGGATGGGCGGTGGAAGATGCACGTGTGTGGTTGCCCGAAGGATGGAAAATGGCTGGATCCACTGTGTTGCTTCATGCTGTCAAGTTGTTGGCGCTGGAATGGAGGCATACTTTTTTTCCCAACTTTTGTTCAAATCAAACCTGGTGCAGGTGTTCCTTATGGCCGGGTTACAATTGGCCGGTTAGATGCGGATCATCTTGTTGTCGTGTTTTGTTATTTCTCCTTTTGTTGAGCTTTCTCGCTTGGTTTTACGACTTGGATCATTGTGATGCTCGGGGTATACCCTAACTCGATGTTCTACATCTAAGTCGGCAAAACACTTGGAGTTAGAATGTTGTCTTGTAATTTCTTTTCTCTTTAATTTCATTTACTTACCAAAAAAAAAGAAAATCCATTGTCAAGGAACAACGGGGTTTTTTGTTCGACTTCTTAGATTTTTGTTGGAATGATGTGACTAAATTTACAAAGGAAAAATTCAAATCATCCTTTACGTCAGAGGAGGCTTTTCTGAACAACCCTCGGGTGCTTATTTTGAAGCCCTTTGTTTGTTGATGGTTACCACATCCTCTAAACCACACATGGATTCCTTATCTCCGGATAGGAAGCAGATTATATTTGAGTTTCTAAGTGTCCTGCTGAAGAGGAATTCGGATTTTCATTCCGGTCTATATAGCGATATGGATGGATTAGTGACGGGCCTCCAGTCTTTTCATTGCTCAAACCGTTCGCAACTACTGAATGCTCATTGCATTGTGGAGGAGGTTCACAATCTCGATAGAATGAAGAATGTTGATACATGGATTCAAGCTAAATCATGAAGGAAGAGGAAAGCTGCCCCCGAGCACTCTAAGTCTTCCTCGGGCTTGAAAACCGATCTTTAGCCGCCTAAAGGCCTCAGTGGTTTCATGGATCATGGTGATCGAATCTTACTGTAGTTTTTATTTCTTAATGACTTTTGTCATTGTCTTAGGGGACTCCCTAATTTTTATGTTTCTTTCCCCAAGTCGGCAAAATAATTGGTAAAGAACATAATTTTGTACCTTTTCTTTAAATTTTAATGCAATTAATTACTTACCAAAAAAATACTTTTTATTTCTTTTTTCGCTCAGATTCATGATTTGGTTTGTGGTGGTGCTCGGGGAATGCCCTAACTCGTTCTACCTCTAAGTCGGCAAAACACTTGGAGTTAGAACAGCGTCTTGTAATTACGATTATTTTAAATTTAATTTACTTACTTACCAAAAAAAAAAGATATGTCCCTACTTTAAGTTGGCAAAACACTTGGAGTAGAATATAGTTATTGTACTTTATTTTCTATTTAATATAATTTAATTACTTACCAAAAAAAAGAGATTGTTGGTCAGTTTGTTTGTGAAGCTATTCGTGATTTCTTCAATCATGGAAAGCTCCTCAAATAACTGAATACTACTATTATCAGCCTCATTCCAAAGGTGCAATCCCCTCGGATGGTTTCTGACTATCGCCCCATATCCTGCTGTAATGTCATCTACAAAGTAATTTCGAAGATCATTGCAAACCGGATTAAGATGACATTTTCCTATCTTGTCGACAAATGCCAAACAGCGTTTGTTGCTAGGCGGCAAATTAGTGACAATATCCTTTTGGCCCAGGAGCTCCTATATAAATACTAACTTGGTCACGATCCTCCCAGATATACTATGAAGATTGACCTTATGAAAGCGTACGACTCAGTCCACTGGGATTTCATCACTAATATGTTGACTTTAATGAAATTCCCTCCTCAAATGGTCAAATGGATCAATCAGTGTATTACCACTCCTTCGTTCTCCATCAATATTAATGGGAAAGCGGCCGGTTTCTTTAAGGGGGCAAAGGCCTTTGCCAAGGCGATCCTTATCTCCATACTTATTTGTACTTGTTATGGAGGTTCTGAATGACATCATTGAAATAAAGACAAGGAGGAATGAAAATTTTAAATTTCATTGGAAATGTGACGAGACTCAAACTGTCATGCTTACATTTGCAGATGACCTTCTACTCTTCTCTCGAGCTGATGTCATTTCTATCCAGATGCTAAAGGAATGCCTTGAAGAGTTTCGGTCGATATCTGGGCTCTTTGCACGGATAAGAGTGAAGTGTTCATCTGCTCAAAAGACCTTTCCCTCCACCAAGACATTGCTGGTATCATGGGATTCAGAGTCGGCAAACTCCCAATTAGATACTTGGGAGCCCCTCTGATCACCACTAGACTATCAATACCGGACTGCAAATCTCTCACCGATAGAATTACCCGTCGGATCACGTCCAGGAAGAACAGATGGCTATCGTTTGGAGGGCATTTGTAACTCGTCTCCTCTATCCTTTCGTCCATTCACCTCTATTGAGCCTCAATTTTTATTCTGCCCAAATTTATTCTCAAAGCGATCGAATGCATCATACGGCGCTTTCTTTGGAATGGCTCTACTGAAGGAAAGGTAAATGCCAAAGTAGCGTGAGATGACATATACTACCCGAAGAACGAAGGTGGGCTAGGTCTTAAAAACTTGCAGGCTCAGATAAAGCTCTCATCTGTAAGCTGTTATGGCGTATCATATCTAAGGATTCTGAGTCAGCATGGTCTTCCTGGGTCCACAAAAACAGAATTAGGGACCGCTATATTTGGACGCTAAAAGTCCCGGATTCAGCCCCCTAGAGTTGGAGGAAAATCATGAAGCTTCGCCCGTTTATGCGCATTCACTCCACTAAGTCTATTGAAGATGGTTCTGATACATTCCTCTGGCATGATAACTAGCACCTCTAGGACCGCTGAGTGAAGTAAGCACTGACCGCACCTGTTTAGTCTCGGGCTTGCCCTGGGACACAAAGGTAACTGACATTATTAGGAATGACCATTGGCCTTGGCCCAATCCTTATGATTTGAAAGCGGAGAATATGCCTCTCTATCTTCCTAACACCAATCAAAAAGACTCTGTGCGTTGGGACGGAAACGTTGATGGCAATTTTTCGACTAGGTAGGCCTATTTTCTAATCTACCCACCCAAACCGAAATTGAGCTGGGCCACCTTAGTGTGGGGCCCCTCCCATATCCATGCGCATACCTTTACTCTTTGGCTGACCATTAGAGGCAGACTTAGTACCCTTAATCGCCTTTATGGTGTCTCCAATCTATCCTCTAAATGCACTCTCTGCAACACGAGTGATGAAGATAATGAGCATCTGTTCTTCTCCTGTCCCTTCTCAAAATCCTTACGGACCAAGATCCAAAGACGCGCAGGCCTTCACTGGCCTTGCCTTGAGTGGTACCATAACATCGTTTGGGCCGCTCATAAATGGAAAGGGAAAAGTTTTCTGGCCCTCTCAAAACGTCTCTCTCTTGTGGTCACGGTCTATTTCATTTGGAAGGAACGTACCAATCGTATTTTTGAAAAATTTCCCCCACAACACATCTCCCATACCCTCTCCCTGATAATCAATGTCGTCCGGAACAAATTGAAAACCTCTGTGGGAGCTGACTGGTGCGTATCTCGGTCGCACCTGATTCGATGGAACATATAAAAAAAATTATGGTACTTGTTTCTTTGAGAAAGAAAGGAAAAAAGGAAAAGAAAAAATAGAAAAAAGAAAAGAAATAAGGAAAAAAGGAAAATCCATTTAATTTTGTTTGGTGCATAGTCTTCCTCTTCCTCTTCCTCTTTACTTACCAAAAAAAAAAGCATAGTCTTCCTCTTGGCTACTAGCCTGCGACGCTTGTACCAACCTCTTTTGGTTAACCTTCGTCGTTGTTTTTAGATGTTTAGCCCGTCTGTATCTATTTCGTGATTTGGATCATGCTGGTTAGATGGTGGGCTCCTCTTTCCTTTATTGTCTTTTATTATTCTTTTATTATTTTTGGAAAATATCAGATTATGATGCATACTTGTCGGAGTTTACAGGAATTCGGATGAAATTAGGAATTAAAATTTTGTGGCTTTTATTGTTTTTGATTTACTTGGTCAGCCCATGGTTGGTTTGTTTGGTTTTTTCCTAGCGCCCACTCTATGGTTTTTTCTCTCTCAAACACACACATTCCCCCCCCCCCCCAGAGAAAAAAAAAAGTTTGAAACTACCATGGCTACTCTGGTCCGCTGGTCTGTTGGTCATCCTCTGGATTAGGTGTCGGGTGTTGATGCGTACAGGTGCACTGATGTGGTGTTGGTGAACCTGCTTGCTATAGCCTGGCTGATTCCAGGTTATTTAATGGCAATGTGATGATGCTGGTTTCCTTTTACGGGGCGCGTTAAGTTGATCCCTTAGCCTGATCTTGATCCTATGAACTTCATCGGTAATGTTTGTCCTGGCATGAGGTCCTTATAGGATGTTTTTTCCTGCTGCTTTGTTGGGGCACTAGCGGCCTCATAAAATGTTGCTGATACCCTGCAAACAGTTCCATGAAATGGGGCGACTGAGTCCACCCCTGTCAATCCGATTGAGCAATTACTAATGCGGTGGATTAGTGACCTTACGGTGTGGTAGGGATTGCTCCGGTGCTGCTGATGTCTTGGCAGGTGTCGTTCAGATTCGATCAGGTGATGGCCCTCTGGTCTTAAGCATGCTGATACACTGACCAGGTGCTTTGATCTTGTTGCCCTGTTGTGCTGGAATCAGTTTGTAATGCTGGGCTAGAAATTTTATTAGTGCCGGGGCTTTTGGCTGATGATAAAAACCCTGGCAAAAAATCTCAAATACTCAATGCTGCAATATGAGCTTTTGGGATAGGCTCTTCTGTTTGCATTGAATATTTGTTTGATGCACTGGTTCAAAAATGAAGTAGCGGGCTGCCATTATGTTGGGCTATTGTTGGGCGCTGGAGCTTTTAGACGTAGACAGGTTAAAAGCTCCCTTCATGTCATACTTTGCTGCAGCCCCAAATCAGCTTGATGTTGCTGATGCAGCTGTCTCTAAATATTGAAGATTATTGAGGTGTTTACTGTCAACGAAGTGAATATGCCACGATCGGTGTGGAGTTTTTGAAGCCTTCATGTTCTACCGTCTTTGCAGTATAGAGCTACTCACTGTGCAGCGATGTTGTGGTGCTTGCATGCCTGTGATCAGGCCGAAGAAAACTGCTGGCTTGCTGCAAGCCGCAGATGCAAAACCAGCAGCTACACGGCGTTGTTTTTCTTGCTGAAGCAATGCTCGGGGCGTATGTTTTGGCTTCTTTCAAAACCCCAACAGAGTCTCAGGTTCTGTTATCAGTGTTGCATGTTCGTTTTGTGCCGTTTTTCTTCCAACAAATGGTGTTCCTGTTGCAGGATTTGTTTTTTTTGTATTTAATTTCATTTTCGGGGTAAGCCCCCACGGTTATGATTTCATTCCATGTCGGAAAAACACTTAGTAAAATCATAGGTTGTAAAAGTTTTTTATCTTTTAATACAATTATCATACTTACCAAAAAAAAAGAAGGGCTCTCAGCCTGGTCGATCCCATGGATCGGCGGACGCCACTCAGCTCCGCCCTTTCATTTTTTTGTATTTAATTTCATTTTCGGGGTAAGCCCCCACGGTTATGATTTCATTCCATGTCGGAAAAACACTTAGTAAAATCATAGGTTGTAAAAGTTTTTTATCTTTTAATACAATTATCATACTTACCAAAAAAAAAAAAGAAGGGCTCTCAGCACTGGTCGATCCCATGGATCGGCGGACGCCACTCAGCTCTGCCCTTTCATCCTCCATACTGTACCGGACTTCCTAACTGGCCCCCTTACTGTCCTGGTTAGTAAGGCGGAAATCCAAAAGGCGATCCTCTCCATTAGTGACTACAGAGCCCCCGGCCCTAATGGTTTCTCCTCAAAGTTCTTTAAGGATTCATGGGATATCGTTGGTTAGTCTGTTTGTGAAGCCATTCGTGATTTATTCAATCATGGAAAGCTCCTCAAATAACTAAACACTACTATTATTAGCCTTATTCCAAAGGTGCAATCTCCTCGCCTGGTATCCGACTATCACCCCATATCATGCTGTAATATCATCTATAAAGCGATTTCGAAGATCATTGCAAATCGACTTAAGAAGACATTACCTTATCTTGTCGACAAATGCCAAACGACATTTGTTGCTGGGCGACAAATTAGTGACAATATCCTTTCGGCCAGGAGATTCTCCATAAATATTATCTTGGTCACGATCCCCCCAGATGTACTACGAATATTGACCTTATGAAAGCGTACGACTTCGTCCACTAGGATTTTATTATCAATATGTTGACGCTAATGAAATTCCCTCCTCAAATGGTCGAATGAATCTGCCAGTACGTCACCACTCTTTTCTCCATCAATATAAATTGGGAAGTAGTGGGTTTCTTCAAGGGAGGCAAAGGTCTTCGTCAAGGTAATCCAATATCTCCATACTTATTTGTACTTGTTATGGAGGTTCTGAATGGTATTATTGAAGTGAAGGCAATGCGGGATGAAAATTTTAAATTTTATTGGAAATGTGATGAGACTCAACTGTTTTTTTTTTGGTAAGTAATTAATTGTATTAAAATTTAAGAAGAAATGTACAAAAATTATGTTCATAACCAAGTGTTTTGTCGACTTGGAGATGGAACACAAAGCCAAGGAGACCCCTAATCCAATAACAACAATCATTAAAAAAAGTTACAATAATGTTGATTATTGTAAACCAACAACTCCAGTCTCAAAAATTACTCCAGCAACAATAAGCCAAACCGGCCTCTTAAGACACTCCGGCATCAAAGACACTCCCGGCTTCAATCACACGCAGACCAGCACCTGTTTTTCAGGGTGTAAAGGCACTCCAGCAGATTCTACTCCGTCCTCAACGTTGATTCTGGTATCAAAATGCCACTCCGCCTCAATTCACACTCCGTCTTCAACCTTCTACTCCGGCCTCTAACGGCACAATTCACTCCGGCACAAATGCACTCCGGAACATTGCACTCTGAAAAATTGCACTCCGGAAAAAAGGACTTCGGCAAAAATGTACACCGGATTCAAAATCACAAATCAACTCCGGCCAATATCTCTGCAACTTGCACTCCGGAAGAACAGAGAAAAGGCCCTTCGGAAGAAGATCAGCAGAAACAACTCCGTCCAAAGGAAACAGACCAGCCAAGTATGTGTAGAAACGCACTCCGGATTCCGGAGTTCTCGAGAGGTCCGTCCAAAGTGCGCAGGGCACTCCGCCCATAGCCACACCGCCAGAATCAGCCCGTCTCAAGTGACTCCGCCAAAATGTCAGAAAACTATGCAGCACTCTATCAAAGCACGAACAAGGACGCACTCCGGAATCCGGAGTACGCAAGAGTGCCAGGTACAACAGCGATCAAAGAGCCAGTTCGGAAATCGGATCACGCACGATATCAGTAACTGATCCCGTAAATTTTTTTTTTTTGGTGTCAAAATGCCACTCTGGATTCCGGGACGCCAGAGAGCAAAAGAACACCAGAATCCGGAATTCGCAAGAGCTCCGGAAAGCGAAGCGAAACACGAGAGAGGGATCACTCCGGAACCGGAGTGCATAAAAATCCCTCCGGAAGCAAAAGTAAGGAAGAAGAGAAATCACTCCGGAATCCGGAGTGCAGCAAAAAAAACACTCCGGATTCCGGAGTGCAGAAAAAGCACTCCGGAATCAAATGCAAGAGTGAAATTAATTAATTACTTTTTTTTTTCAAATCCACTCCGGATCCGGAGTGCTAGAGAAGACAACACTCCGAATCCAGGAATTTACAAGAGCTCCGGATAAACAACGGATCAGAAGAGAACAAAAGCACTCCGGATTCCGGAGTGCAGAAAAAGCACTCCGGAATCAAAGGCACTCCGGATTCCGGAGTACAAAGAACACTCCGGAATCAAAAGCTAGGATGAGACTCAACTGTTATACTTGCCTTTGCAGATGACCTTTTTCTCTTCTCTCGCGCCGATGTTAATGCTATCCGGATCCTTAAGAAATGCTTTGAAGAGTTCCAGTTAATATCTGACCTCTCTACAAACTTTTTTTTTGGTAAGTAAAATGAAATTAAAAAACGAAATTACAAGACGATATTCTATCTCCAAGTGTTTTGCCGACTTAGATGTAGAACAACGAGTTAGGGCATACCCCGAGCACCACCATGAGCTTAATCATGAAAACTGAGCGAGAAAACCAAAAAAAACTAAAACAACATCTAGATAAGTACCATAAAAAACCGGCCAGATGCAACCCGGCCCAAATACACACTCACTAAAATACATCTTCACCATATATATTTATAACAATACTAGAATAAACTGTAAGCCACCAATCCAATCCTTACTTACCAAAAAAAAGTAAGCCACCAGTGCCAACAGCAAAACTTAATAACACAACACAGCAGAGCAAGCCTCTTTCCAGCCATCGAGCCCCCACACACTTGCAACTTCCACCATAGGCACCTAGAACATCTACACCACCCCAGTCAATGGAGCATCGCCCCAGAGCTGCGGCACATGGAAGACATCCTGGCCCAGCATTTCAAAATTGAACTCAGCTAATAGATTGCAGCTCCCATCAGCAACCGGAGAACAAAGGAGACATCTTGGTAGAAGCAACAAAGCACCAGCTTTGGGTAATAAAAGCAACATTCAGCACAGCATCAACCACACCAGCCACTTCAACGCATATTTGATATTTCCCATCCAGAATTCATCAGCTCTTCCACAAACTGGCAAACCACACCAACATCCAGCAAGAGGAGCATCTTGGTCAAAAGAAGCCCCTCTTGCGCAATCAAACCCAAAACAGTGCTGCTTCATCCAAGGCAAACCATTTCCAGCAAGAGGTATCAACCAACTATGCTCCACTCCAACCTTCACTACACAGCTTTTTTTTTTTCGGTAAGTAAGTAAATGCATTAAAATGAGTGAAAATTTACAAAAGGATGTTCTAAATCCAAGTGTTTTGCCACCTTAGAATTAGAACAAAGAGTTAGGGCATACCCCGAGCATCATCATGAACCGAATCATGAACCAAGCGAAAGAAACAACAATTAGATGTACATCATCTAAACCAGCCACTTAGAACCCGGCCCACCTAGACCAAATAACAAAAACAGGCAAAATCCCAAATTTATGTAAACCCGCTTCTCCTTACCCCATGCAAAGGGCGAGACAAGCAAAATGCACTTCGGCAAAAATGCACACCGGCAAAATGCACTCCAGTAAAATGCACTCCGGATTCAACTGACTCAATCCCACTCCGACAAAAAAGCACTTCGGTAAAAAAGTACTCCGGAAAATTGCACTCTGGAATCAACTGACTCAATTCCACTCCGACCTTCTAATGAAACAGGCATTCCGACTGTGAAGCCACTCCGGCCTCATCTCACGCATATCCACTCCGGCTGATGAGGGAACAAAAGGCCACTCCGAATAATTTATTCTGTCCTCCTCACCACCACCAGAAGAACAGCTAACCAAAACAGCATCAAGATTCCACTGCCAGCATCATGGATCATCGTGCTATTCTTCACAATCCCACTCCGGCACAAATGCACTCCGGCAAATTGCACTCCGGATTCAACTGACTCAATCCCACTCCGGCAAAAATGCTGTGAGGTTCCCAAACAAACAATAAAATTAATACGAGGTAAAATGTAAGTATTAAAAGTACTCGATGAAAATCTTGGGATTTTTGTTGAATAAAACACCACCCAGAACCCCCGCCGCCCGCCGGATGCTCGAATTCTGCTCGAGCTCATTTTCCAGTAGCCACCCCGCCTGATGCGCGCTCGAAGCCCGCTCGAGCGGATTTTCCAGAACCTTATGGAAAGCTCCCGTGTTCGCCAGCCGCCTGAGCGAATTTTCCAGAATCTTCGAGAAAGCCCCCGCGCTCGCTGGCCGCTCGAGCGGAGCTTCCAGAAAGAACCAGAGCCGGCCGCTTGCTGGTCGCTCGCCGGGCGCTCGAGCGGCCCGACTAGTATAAATACCCGGCCAGCTTCACGAATCTTCAATTTTCCCACTTTTCCCCCACTTTTTCCAGAGCTTTCTGGCAAGAGAGAGAGAGAGAACGCCAAGCCTAGTGAGAGAAAGGAAGAAATCAAGGCGTAGAATCTGAATTCGTCCGGGAGCCAGTTACAAAAGTAATAGCACGCGTCGAGGCAAGTATTCTCATACTCACTATTTGCTCTCTTTCAATTTTTATTCGATCTCCGTCGGGTATTATCGTACCGATACCCACCCAAAATGTGCGGAATATATAACCCATGAATTATACTCTATAAATGTGTGATTATTTCTTCATCTCGTTGGATTAATCGTTCAATATGTTATCACGATACCCTAACCCTCACTTAAATTCGGGATTCACTGTTTTTCCCTTCAACTCATGATAATTTAACCTCAAATTATGAATTACTATGTCCCTAATATGTATACATACCGACCGGGGGGCGTCGTCCTCGACGATTCCGACTTGGGTGTCGGGCGGCTCCGGTGCCTGCCATGGCCAGCCTCCCGGTTGCCTGCCCGGCCCCCCCGTCTCCCGGCAATCCGTCTCCACCCTTCCGTCTCCACAATCTGCTGCTTGCGAAGTCGTTTTGGTTGTCCGCTTTCGATGTCGGTTTGCCCTCATGGATTTGAGTTGGGGGCTGATATCTGAAGCAACTGACGGCTTCGTGATGCTCTGAAGCAATGAATCTGGGGTTCACCTTTGTTCGGAAGCTATCTCCTCAGGCTTTACGGCAGCTCTCTCTCTGTTCTACGGATTTCGTTTGGTGAATGCTCGCAACCCTGGCTGTGGGATGTTGGGTTATATTTGTTGAAATTGCTTCTCGCTACTTGTTGGTTTGACGTTGACGAACGCCTGAGCCCGGGTCTCTGATGCCTCTCTGCCGGTACATTCCATCCGGGCTGATGGGTTGGGAGCCTGTTGCTAATCTGGATTGGAGGTATTGGCTGGAGTGCGGAAGTAGTGGGTGTGGCCGATTCGGACGCTGAAAATCCTTCTATTGTGGTGAGTTGTCTGCAACTTTCATAGTTGCTGTGTTGCAGTCCTTCGGTTTGCTGATGTTTGGCCATTAATGCCAATTTGTTTGCTGTTGTTGCTCTGCAACTTCTTTGTCTGGCTTCTACATCCAGTCGGTTGCTTCTGTTGCTTTGCAACAATTTTTGCTTGGGCTGCAATGGATGATGAGCCTTCGGTGGCTGATCCCATTGGCGTGATTTGTATTTCCTGCTGCCAGAAGTGGCTTATGGAGTGCGTTGGAGTGCTGCTGTTTCAGCTGAGGCTGTTCTGAGCAGGCTTTTCTTCCTTGGTTTATGCTGATGCTGAGGCTTGTGGATATGCTCCTGCATTGATGCAGCTTTGCAAGGTGCTGGCATCAAATTGATGCCATAAATTGTGAGGCTGTGGCCGATGAGTTGCTGGCCCAGCTTTGTTGATGGGTAAAATGCAGATTATGCATTGGATGCTGTTGGGTTATGGCCACTGTATTTGTCTGATGGACTGGGTTGCCCCTCTGCATCTAATTCAGTGATCTGGTGCTCCTAGCTGATGATCTGTTGTTGATTGTCGCTCCCAGTGCTGGCTGGTCTTTGGTGATTGGTGGGCAGCAATGTTGGGGCTGCTTCTGTCGATCCCAGTGTGGTTTGTAGATCTGGTGCTGCTGGTTCTTGGTGCTGCTACTCTCCAGTGATGCTGTTATGGAGGCTGTGGTTGTTGCTTGTTGTTTTGTTGCACTGAGCTTGTGTATACTGGTTGTTGCGTATGCATTTGGCGGCCTTCTGGCCTGGCTGGTGTGCTAACTTGCATCCAGCCTGTGCTGTGCCCCAACATGTGCTATGCTGAATGGCTGTTATTTACTGATGCTTTCCCTGGGTTGGTGTATCAGTTTTTGTACTGAATGATGGACTTAAAAACTTGTGCTGCTTGGCTGAGAATGGCAAATGTATGCTGTTGCATTGGTTTTCCTGGTAGGTAGAAAGCTGGTTCCCTTGTGCTGGATGAATACACATGCTGTTATTGGATGTGCGCAGCTGAAGGTCGAGCTGGACTTTGTATCTATTTGGCGCTGGAATTGGGACCTGTTAGTAGCATATTGGTTCTGCTGCTGCTGTAGGCGGTGCTGTAAAGCATTCTCTGATGCTGTTAATGCGATGCCTTTCTGTGAGGCTGTCACAATGCGGTCACTGGAGGAGGCATCATCCAGTGGCAGTTTGTGAGGTTGTGGATGGTGATATGCTGGCCCAGGATTGGTGAAATGAGGATACTGCATTGGATGCTGCTGGGTTGTGGCCTCTGTAGCTGCTGCACTGGGTGTAGCTGCTGTCTGAAGTTGCAACTAGCTTGTCCGTCTTTGACTCACATCGTGGATGCTGATGGATGATGTTGCACAGCTGACCTTGGACGAAGGGGTCACGGCTGCTGTTTACTCCCGGGTTTTGAAGATGCTGACAGGGATTGCTCCCGGCTGTAGGTGCTGATTTTGGGTTTTGCCCTTGGAGTGGCTTTTTGTTGTTTCTTTTATTTTGTTTAGGAACCGCCTTTGTGTGGCTGCTTGTGTAGTATGAATACCAGCATTTTTATCTATTAGTTGGTTTCATCGGTTGTATTAAAGTGCTCGGGGTATGCCTTAGCTATTTTGGTTTATCCTTAAGTCGGAATAACACTTGGGGATAATCCACACTTGTAATTTTTTCTCCCATTAATCCAAATCACTTACTTATCAAAAAAAAAAAAAATACATACCGACCGGGCGTCCGTTTTCTCAAGAATTGACCCGTTTGCGGCGTCCAGAGGTGTTAAACGATCACTGTCACCGTTCATCCGAGGTACAATGAAAATTTTACATGTTCTTACCAATATCTAACTAACCATATGTGAATGCAAGCTTGAAATCATGGAATTTAAGCATCCTGAAACCCTTGGGTCCCCGAAGCTCGCTGTTGACAAATCTGTCAGCGCTGTTGTTCATTCCAACTCTTGGGCTGACGTTGTCAAGAAGGATGGCTCTGGACAGTGCTCAGAGTTGAAATTCTTCTCTCCCCAAGATTCTATGTCGACCGACGGTGCTCTGTCTCCCCCGCCTGAAGTCATTGAGCAAGGTAATATCTTTTGGGGCCACACCTTGGTGGGCTACTTTCTCAACTCCTCTCCTCACTTCATGGCTGTCAAGACAGTAGCCATGAAATTATGGGGCCGTTTCGGACTCAAGCAAATCGCTGGCAATGAAGGGGGCTTTTTCTTCTTTCGTTTCCCATCTGAAGAGATGCTGTCGAAATGCTTGTGCACCGGACCTTGGACGTTCTCGGGTAAGGCTATATTCCTTAAAAGATGGTCGCCAGGAATGGAATTGACAAGAGAGGAGCACAAGCGTTTCCCAATTTGGATCAAGTTGTCAAACATACCGTTCGAATTGTAGACCACTGCTGGTCTTTGCTGGGTGGCCAGTGCGATAGGGACCCCATTACAGATTGATCCCAGGACTGGGCGTATGGAAAACCTTTCTTTTGCAAAGATTTGTGTGGAAATTGGTGTGGATGGGCCGTTTCCCAATTCCATTGCTGTTCAATCTTGTCCCGCCTCTGAAGCAATTACTCGGGTGAAGGTGGCTTACAGCTGGAAGCCCACTCGCTGTGCTCGTTGCCACCAGATTGGTCATACGGAAACTAAATGTATGTCCAAGATTGCTAACAATCACACTGGTACTTCTCAAACTTTAGATTCTGTCCATGTTTTTTTTTTTTTTGGTAAGTAAGTATTTTGGATTAACGGGAAA
>JAODPA010130930.1:0-16880 GCA_025585075.1 Nepenthes mirabilis | reverse complement strand
AAAAAGAAAAAAAAAATTACAACACCTATATTCTATTCCAAGTGTTTTGCCAACTTTAAGTAATAACATAGAAGCAAGGGCACCCCTGGTGCACCATGACACACAAAACATGAAAACAAAACACAATGGAAAGACATCCAATGACCAACTTGTCCCAAATCAAATAAACTCGGACAAACAACCTCCTCGGCCATGAAGTATCTTGGACAAAAGCATTAAGTCCCAGAAGATACACCTCAGCAGATCGGACAAAAGCAAATAAAGACATCGGTCTTCTCTGCAGCGTCTTAGCCGTTTACACCTCGACACATTGCATATATCTCAGCCAAAAGCTAAAATCTCGTACGATTGCATCTCGGCTCTTGCCCGACTTCTCAACCCAAAAGCCATTCAGACAATCAATCCAGGAAAGCAGATCATAAAAGATCTCTTGCAGTCTTAGGAGGGGATTTACGAGGTCTTCGGTATTTGGATTTCTTTCCAGATCCACCTTGCCTAGATTTGGGAATAGAATTGTCAACAGTGTCTCGAGGACTTGGAACCTCAAACTGCGTCCTAAATGCTTCAATCTTCTTCCTCAGCATGCCCAGGCTAGTGCTAGAGCACTGGTCCCCCCCTTGGTGATCTCTTTGGCATGAAGAACCACCACTAGAATAGTGATTCTAAGCTGACGAACCAAGGTGCTCCGCCACCGGTATAATCTCGATGGTATAGGGAGTAGAGCTAGATAGAGAAGATCCAGCAACCTCCTCATGACAGTAAGATATCCCCAGAGCTTCTGAACAATCCATATCATAAATAGGTTGGATGAGCAGTGAGGCTTCACAATCTGGTCTATTTGTATTAATACCACATTTCAAAATTTTCACAAAAGATGCTATATAATTGCAAGAAGAATGAGGCCCATCCACTCCTAAGCCTCATTGTGGAAGGAGGCTGCACTGATGCACAACGGCCACTAGAGTCGACAAAGTGCAGGTGGCTTGAATGGACAGGGGATCATCAGACTCCACACAGACGCTGTCCATATCTTCGGGTCTAGGTGCCAGGTTGGGGGCAGCTACACACGGAGTCAAATGGGTCACATTCTCAAGATTCCTCCCAACAACAACTTCCTTCAAGAAGGGCACCATTGATCCTAGAGCAGCAAATTCCTTGGTCAGATTTCCAATCTTCTGCTAGGAACTTTCAGGCGTGAATTGCGGCTCATCTGCAAAACCACCATCATCTAAAGAGGTCTGGAGCTCAAAGGTTGCCTCACTTATGGCACTACCAGTCACTGAGTTATCATTCGTATTAAGTCTATGTATTTCTAACTCAGTTTGGTCGGCAACAGTAGAGCCCGAGGACCCATTATCATCTTGAAGGGGAGCAAAAGGATTGATAGAGCAACTAGAATCAATTGCACCAATCGGTTGGCCATATAAAGCAGGTTACTTTGAATGGTCCCATTGGTCCTTAACTACGGAAGGAGAATTGGAGGAGAAGGGATTGGCAAGTGTTTTACCAGTAGGTCCAAAAATTTTCTTAGTTTTGCATTTAGATTCATCATGACCTAACATTAGGCAGCAACCACAACGAATCGGCTTCCAACTATAATCCACGTTCACCACAGTTTGGGATGCGGAATCTGGGCATGACTGTAGAGCAATGTGTGTAGGAAATGAGTCATCCACACCCACTTTAACACAAATCTTAGTAATAAAAACATTTTTCATGCGGGCTGTCCTTGATTCAAGCTGCAGAGGTTTCCCTACAGTACTAGCAACCCAACTGAGACCAGAATGGGTCCAATATTCAATCAGCATGTTGGATAGTTTAATCCAAATAGGAAACCGTTTATGCTCCTCCTTAGTCAATAGCAAACCGGGAGACCATCTTTTAAGGAAGATGGTTTTTTCAGAAATCAACCACGGTCCAATCAGTAAACATTTCTCCATCAGCTCCAAGGTAGAGCAACAAAAAAAAGAAGAATCCAGCATCATTGCTAGCTATGTAAACAATTCCAAAGCGTACCCAAATTTTCCTAGCTATGGCTTTGACAGCTAGGAAGTGAGGGGGGTATCGAGGAAATGTCCAACTAAAGTAAACCCCCATAATAGGTTTCCTTGATTAATAACTTCAAAAGAAGGAGAAATGGTAGCAGTGTCTCCATCTATCGCCTGGGGGGAAATAATTTCAAATCTTTACAAACCCCATCTCTTTCCTTCTAGACGACATCAGCCCAAGAAGGGGGGCATTAGCCCGACTTACTGGGAATCAAGACAGAGAGAGGCATGGGTCATTACCTGAAGGATTGCCGATGCCATCCTTAGAACCATTCACAACCGACGGGGCCTCAATTAGAGCAACCAAGGGGGGAAGGGGAGGCAGCAAAGAAGGAGAGGACAATAGGGAAGGAATCAACAAATCAGGGGATGGAGGGGAGAGGGGCAAAATAGGAGGCAGAGAATTAGGAAAATCCACCCTGTGAGGAGAGTAGAAGGGCAATAGGGGACAGGAGGAAGGTCAGAGAGAACCAGGCGGTGCCCCCAGGAGGCCGGCCATGGCCGGCACTGACGAAGGTACAAACCGGCGTCAGTCCAAGGCCACCTCCTCAAATTCAAAATTTGAAAACCTAGAGAGAGAGGAGAGCGTCTCTCTCTAGAGCCTGCAGAAGTTGGTCTATAACATGTACAAATATTCATACATAAATTTCAGTATTTAAATATAATCCGTATGAATTTAAGATATGAACATAACAAATTTCATAAAGTGGGAATAAAATCACATATGTATAAAGTATAGTTAATTTATATACGAAAATAATATATGAGTATTGAAATAAAAAATATTTAAAAAATTTAAAAAAGATCAACAATAAAAAAAATAATTTAAATATATTTGCCTTCATTTAAATTTATCGAACGATTGCTTGATTTTTTTTTCTCAAATTTACCTTCTCATTCTTACTCTTTCTTTTTCGATATTTTTTTCTCTTCTTTTTCCTCTCTTCTTTTAAAAGTCCAGCAGAAATGAGTTAAAATCAACCAAATGACCTATTTATTAAAAATTAATGTATGTGCATCGGTCAGACGCAGCTTAAATACATAAGCTAATTTCATATGATATACAAGTGCCAATCAGATGTATATTAGGCGCCAACAAGTGCCAATTTCATATGTATATTGTGCCACTTGACATAGATTAGATGTGAGTATTTTGTCTACGACATGCTCATATGTGAGTTAAGCGCAAGTCGAGTATCATTTGACCTAGCTCACATTTGTCTGATACTTAATTTTTCACCCAAATGTACAATTAATTTTAAAAAAAATTATCAATTAAATTAAAACCAAATCATTTTTTTAAAATTTATACCTTATATTTATCCTCTCCTTATAAAAATTTAATCATTGAAATTCACTACCTTAATAAAAGAATAAATGTAGATATTTCTTTTGCATTTTATTCTCTCTCCCATATCTCTTCAAACGATTGGTTTCTCCATAAAATCTTAACCAATGGAATAATTTTAGTTCAGAATACTTGATACATGAAAGATATTGTGGGCATCTTCTAAAATTGGGGGCAAAGCTAATCAATAAGCTACTTTTCCAATCATCTCTAAGAATTCGAACAGTTCAATGGCCATTGGCTTCATTTTTCTTTTTGTCCCAAATTGAGAAACTTCTTTTGATGGAAAAACCTTCAAAAATACATGATATTTGACTTCAAAGCTTAATTTAGACTTTCTACAATCCACATAATTCTTCTATCAGCTCTAAACAACTTTAAACTGATCTCATATCAAATGAATTTTATCTAATATCTTCTAAATAGTATCATTTGTTTCAATGGGAATGACAATATTCAATCATATGACTGGATTGGTCACAATTGAAGCAAACTCTTATTTACTTATAGTAAGGCATTCCTCCATACAACGTTTCACAATGCAAACATACTCTTATCCCAAACGTTGGCCTCTTTAGCTTACACTGTTCTTAAAAAATTTCTCTATCCAACACTTTTTCTTATAATAATGCCTGATCAAGAACTTCTCAGCATATCCTTAATCTTAAAATCATCAATTGTTTTTAAATAGTATCATTCAATCTTACAAAAACTTCCATACGATCATCGTCTCATCCATAACAATGTGCAAAATATAGTGAGCTAATTTTGTGAGTTTTACGTTATACTAAGCCACAATTCTATTTTCTTAATGTAATCAGGCAAATTCATTCCTTTTCTTTTTCTATTCACTCGGACTTATAGGAAATCACTTATCCAAAAACGCTTCTAAAAACATATTCCATATAATTTGTTCGTTCTCTGGTCCAAATATCATTTTCTTCATGGCCCACTAAGAGTTTGCATTTTCGTCAAACCTATAAGTGACAAACTTCACTTTATCCTTCTCCGCCTTGGCGGGTCCAAATCACCCAAAATTCCAACACCCATTCATTCTTAAATTGATCATAGGCTATTAAAGCGACCATTGAATTCATAATAGCCAGCTTCAAATTCAACAATCTTTGAACTATCTGGTCTATCACATCGCCATCCTTGACATGATTGTAAAATATTTATCCTCCCTACTAGACCCTACCCACCTGTCTAGCTAATATTTTTATACTTTTCACAGGACAATTAACCAGTTAAATTTTTTAAACAAAATAACATATTTTCTTTACGATCTTTTATGATTCTACTTATCTAACAATCAAGCGTCCTTGGTCTCGAAACCCAAATTTACTTCATTCTTTGATTAGAAATTAGCATCATTGTCTAATTCGAAATCAATGATGACTTAGAGAATCTTGTACAACACAACAATAATCGGCCTTCTATCATCTTCTATCTAGTAGAGCTGGTAAAAGGGTTAGCATGTACTTAGTCTAACTCATTTTAAACACTAGGGCATGCTTGTTACCACGCATAGCCAAAGAAAACTATGCTTAGGATGATGGATAATTATATGGGAAAAAATTAATAACTTTCATTTTGTAATATTTGTTCTAAATTTTTTATTTTTCTCAATTTCCATTTGAATACTAATCTCATTTTATATATAATAAAAAAATAGGTCAATTGGCTACATTTTAAGTTGTATGATAATATACACATAATATAAACAAACGAAAAGCAAAAAAAATGAAAAATAATTGCCAAATTTTAAAGTCATTTTTAATTAGATCAATAAAAAATAATACATGATGAACAATGAAATAGACTTTCATGATATTTATCTTCTGCACAAATTTACTACTGAACTGCCACTAATGAAGCAAAACAACTTACGCACAGAGCTGCTTGTAGGGACATATTCAGGCTTGACTTATTTATTTTATATTTATAAATGAGTTCCAAGTGAGCCAATTGTCTTAACTCACTCGAGCTCGGTGCTGAGTCGGTCTAAACTCGTGCCTAGGCTTGGTATCTTTATGCATAAATAAGTTATGTTGAGTACAATCGAAGCAAACTAAATTAAACCCGTTTGTGCGTCTAAACTTATAGACAAGCCAATTTATCGTGTTGAAACAATAACAAAGAAATTAAGCATCGGCATTGAAGGATCATTCACCGGCTCAATCAAAAAATCACGATCCCAACAAGTGACAATTGCCAATGGAGGTCACGAATTCAATTCCTGCGGCCGTGTCTGGACTTACCTGATATATAATAGGTTGTGCAGCTGGAATTAGGCACAGGCTCATGAAATCGAGACCGGGTTTCTATCATTACCAAAAAACAGAGATCGCCAACAAAAATAATTTGGTCGGGGTAATTTGTAGGCTTCTGAATAAGCAGTCAATAATACACTTAGAATATCATCGGGAATTCTCGCTCTTGCTCGAATCGGTTTGAGTTGGTGAAAGCTCGAGGGAAACCGGGCAATGGTCACTTCCATAGAAACCTGCAAAATGAGAGAACATGTAAAACATGAGATGCATTTGAGGCCAGGGGGTATTCAAATGATGCTATTTCAAATGACTGTTAGACTTATAATATTTTATGGATCAACTTGTTGTAAAAATATGCATAAAATTTAGGTGTTATAGAAATAAAAATGTTAAAATATATAAGTGAAGTGACAGTAAAAGATAAGATAATGAATGATAACATATGAAAATGTTTCGAAAATGACACTTACAGAAGACAGGATGATGAATGACGTTTAATGTGATTTAGACACTTTAAATATCGGCCACAGAAATCACATAAAAGAAAATATGAGTTAATTGTAATCAGATTTAAAAAGAAAACATGGGATGATATGATAAAATATGATTTAAAAGTAATTGTATTCTCGAAAAATATTACATTACTAGATTGAGTGAATAAAAAAAAATGAATTTATATGTATTCTCATGAATTTTCTTTCTTCTGCTTCCTTTTTATTTTTTTTATCTAATTTAATTTTATTTATTTCTGATGGGCTAGGTGCAGTTGAGGGACACAGAGAGAGATTGAAGGAATTCATAAAGAGAGCAATGTCTAATTTCTATTGCTACATATGAAGCCAAATGTACAAGAGCCAAACTAAAAGTCTTCATCTATTTAGAAAAATAGATTGCCCCAAGATTATACCATCACTAACCAATGACACCCACAACAATGCCTCTGACATCTATTTCCAGCCGCTAGCCAACAAATACACCGACCCTCGTCGTCTCTGACCCCCCAACAGTCAGCAACCGGTGATGACACCGAACATAACGTCAATAAAAAATATCATACCCACTGCCAATCGGCGATGATCAAACTTATTTTCTTGACAATAAAATATCATCATTAACTGAAGATCGATTTGTGTGATAACTTAAATATGCCTGTACACGCCAAATGTCAAAAAAAATGTAAGGAAATTGGAAATATGTTCCATAAAAACAGTGAAAAATATTTTCTAGTAAGCTACTTTTAATGGAAAATATTTTTCATTTGACAACTATTTTTCACAAATATTTTTTTTTTCCCTTCAAATTCTCATTATTTAGCTTGAGACAATCTCCTCTAGCTTTTCAGACAAATGACGGGTAGAAGTTCCCGACTGATATATAATGGAAAGGAATGGACGAAAAAACAGTTTAGCAAAGAAGGGGCGATAAAAGCGCTTTCTCTTCCGTTCCCACAACCAGTTAACTGCTTTAGGAGTGCCAGCTCCAGGTTAGAGAAAAGAGAAGCTATTACTGAAGCTGTTGGAAAGAATTGTCAGCGAAAGTTTTCTTTTCGGAGTTTAGTCGCAGACTTTCTCCTTGACCTCCTCATAGAACTACTAAACTTTCCTTGTTGATTGTACTTTATCATCTTTCACTTTCATCAATTAGTGGTATGCCTAAAGACAGCAGAGTGTTGTGTAGTCATGCATTTTCCCTAGAAATTATCCTACCGTCCTTCCAACAAAAATGATTATATCGTATATAAGAAAATAGATGCATTTATGAGTGATCTTCTCCTCTTCTTAAAGCCCGTAGTGATCTCACTATTAAAAGTGTTTGACGAGCCACTCCATACATGATCAAATACTAACCCTCTTTTTAAAAAACTATGTTAGTCATTGGAGCACTCATATTGAACGGTCTCTTTAAAAGGTCTAAAGTAAACTGTCCATAGTAATATTATAAATTTAGACATCCATTACATATTTGTAACACATTAGATCATTTATACTAATTAAATAATACTTTTGTGAGATTTTAAAAATAGCTGAATTTATTTATTCACCTGCCCCTCGGTGGTCAATTCCATTTGTTTTATCATCCAAAGATTTTTTTTTTTATAAAACATTTTTAAAAAACTCTTTTTTGGCATGAGGAGGATGTTAATCAGAGAGAAGACGTAAGCGGGAGGAGAAAATAAAAGATGAGAGAGAAAAAATGACAGCATCATGAATAGATGCAGGAATTCAAAGTATCCAAATTGAGCCATTATACTCATAAAGTCTAAATTTTAGACACCCTAAAAAAATTTAAACCTAAAAGAATTTAGACGATCTAATGTGACATCTTTTTTAGTTTGAGTTTCAATATTTAAATATAAACACTCAATTAGACGGACCAATTTGAATGCTCTTACAAGATCCTGAGGCACAACAAACTCAAAAACATCTTTTCCTTCCTTTTCTTTCTCAATAACCATAACAATAGCCTCCACACACGCTTGTATATCCATTTTCAACGCATTGAAGATAATCATTTAGATCTTTGCCTATAAAAATCAACTCCCTTGGTTGATATGTAGAATCATCCCTTTGTTCAAATATTTCCCAAGCCCCATTGGTGTTGTATATGGACTAATGGATTTTAGATTTTTTCCCCCTCTCATAGTATCATCCCAATAGTTATAATTAAATTCACATTTCTCTTCATACTAGCTGTGTCCTTCAAATCCTTAACCACAATTATGCTAATCTAATGTATTTAGAGTATCACAATTTGTAAACAATTATCTTAGGATTTGTTTGGTTTGGAAAAGTTATATTTAAAAAAAAAAACCAAAAGAAAATACTTCTCGTGTTTGGATCATATGAAAAATCACAAGATTGTTGTCATTAACTTGAGCCGTGAGCAACTTGATATCTAATCTCTTTGCTTTTCTATTGTCTTATAGAAAAAGAAGGCAAAGGGTAGAGATGGAAGGATTTAGCAGGTCTGCCAGAGCATAAATAGGAAAGATCCTCAAAGAGAAGTATTGAAATTTGACACGGGTTTTCTTTCCTTTAAAGAAAACATGTAGATAATAATGAGTAATTTTGGAAATGAAAAAAAATAACACCATATGTTCTTAGAAGGAATACTTCCTTTACTTACTTTTGATGAAATGAAGAAAAACAACAGAGCCTTTAACCCACTAAGTGGGATCAGCTAGATGAATCTATTTTCATCATTTTTTTCGATTTAGGGTAAGATTATTCGAGAGTATAAGTAATTTCAAATCAATTTTTATCGCACCACTCTAAGTTTTCTAAAGTCTACCTCTTTTTTTCTTTTCTCCAACCACAACTAACATCCTTTTATTCACATTTGCTTCACTAGGCATACATTTTAAATATTCGAACCACTTTAAATATCATTCTAACTAAATCTCATCGAAGTTGAAAAAAATATACCTTCTAATTCAATCCCTCGTCCGTGCATCTCACATGAGATTATCCTGTCCTTGAGCTTTTCTGAAACTAGGAAATAATCTATTCTCATTCTTTTCCCTCGATACCTGTAACATAATTCATTATTGACATGACAGTTCAGAAGAAGACACCAAAACCAAAAATGGGTCAATTTACTGCACCAGTTTCTTACTTTCCAACGGGGTTTCCAGACCACGAGAAGCCGCGGTCCATGTCCTTCTCCTTGTGAAGATATCTGTATGCATCTATCAATTTTCCTCTACCAAAGAAAAGAAAACTTGGAATAATCAGTGTGATTAGTCAAGTCATATACATTTCCTGTCTATTACTTCAAAGAAGCATATTCAGGATTTTACCAGCTAATTCAGATTACACAACCCATAATGACATGAAAGATGAGAACCATGAGATGAAATATTGCCCAATATGAAAAATATAGACTGATATATATCAATATCTGGGCATATCCTCTGATATCGTGACAAAATCACAATATATTGTTGTATTGGCAAAATAACAGCCGATATTAAAATATTGGCACATATTCCCTGCAGCTAATTTTTTTCCAAAAATTGTATTGCATCCCATATGTTGAATATCAATATGCATAGCCTAATACAGTCACGACCGATAATGATAATGATATTTTCATCCATGACTAGAAGCCATTTATTTCAACAAAAATGCATCATTCAGACATAATTCTATATTGAACCTAAATGTGTTGTGAAATATGATAATAGTAAGTAAAAAAGTGAGAGATTTTAATACAGGGTAAGTGCATACTTCAAAATCTTGATCTTTAGAACTTTCATGTGGTGAATCAAATCATGAATTTATTACATACCTTCAAATTAGCAAGTATAAGTACCACATTTATAAGTAACTCAGACTGAGAAGCTGAGAATTTCATCTACAGATTCCAATTTAGTATATTCAATATGCCTGAAATACTACACAATGAATAAAGAATATCACATGCTCTACAAATCATATGTTCCTGTATTATTTCTCTCTACTTCCACTTAGTTTCTGATAGAACTGAATGCAATCCTTCAATAGATAAACAGTCAAAGCTTCAGCAACTTGCAACTTCAATCTTTGGCCTAAGCTTTGGCAAGGAAGTCAAAGGCCAATAGAGCAATAGCACATTGTCATAGAATAATGCCATCCCACCATAAAATGAAATACTAGCCGATACATATTGGTATCGGGAACATCAATACCGCAACAAAATTAGGATATGTCACTGTATCGGCAAGACATGATTGATAGTTGCCCCCAAGTTTTGCATTAATAAGTCCAAGGCTGATATAGCCGTGACTAATACCAATATTTTCATCCATGCATTCTAATAATATTTTCAAAACCCCAACCACAAAACAAGCAAGCCAACTCCAATAATGGTAATAGCTTCAAGGAAATTGGTAGTAACTTTGGCGATTTGCAACTAGAATATTTGGCCTAAGCTTTGGTAAGGAAGTCAAATGCCAATAGAGCTATAGCTCATCGGCTGATCAATGTCATCATAACATGGAATGAAATACTAGTAGATAAATATATTAGTATCCAGCCCTTAAATATCAATATTTCTAATAGCGTAACAAAATCGTAATATATTGCCATATTGGCGACAAAATTGTTCTAATTATGACAAGAATGATAATTTCTAGGAGGACATCTTCATAAGCACTTCTTATTAAACTTGCAAAATCAATGGAGCATGAAGTGTTAGAAGATTATCTTACTCTCTCAATATGGCACCAAACCGCTTCCTTTCGGATATGGTAAACCCAGGCTGCCCGCGATCCTGCAAGGAAAGAAAAAGAGAGCCAATAGTTTCCATTTTTTTAACCTTCCATTACTCCATTTCATTTTAATCAGTAAATTCATTGAACATAAATGCAGATATTATAAGGACAAAACTATGTGAGCACAAGCTTTTCAAGAGTAAGGGGACCTCTTTGTTAGGAGGAAGGTAGCCATTGAGCTTTGCAGCACTGAAGAATTCTGGATGACTTACGTCAATATCTTCATGGCTGCAAAGAACAGTTCAGGGGCATGTAAGTGCCAAGTAAAATTCACTTACATAACTCAGAAAATCTTAAAGCAAGTCAATGGCAAGATGTTTAGTGTTAAGCAAGTGAATTGCAAAATCCTTCATTCAGTGAAGCAACAATAACTTAGATCATTAATTTTCATAACCTAGAAATAGCAAATTCTATTATTGGGAATTTTGCATAGGTCATCTGAATCACTTCAATTAAAAACAGCCACTAAATGAAAGGCACATGTTAACTATCAACTAGTCCACCTCTCAAATTTCTATGGTTAGCAAATTCGTTGAGCTGCACCCCACTAAAAGTGATTAGCATACAAGGAAAAAAAGAAACGAGCTCCTAGTCACGGGCTAGCAATCCTAGTGATCAGTGGACAGCCTTTGCCATATAGGGATACTCCCAGTTATCTGGTAGGATGTTGACAGAACACTTTTTCAGTGTAAGTACGAACTTTATTGGCCACCTAGATTGTTTCTTGTGGGATTTCCATGGATTGTCACCAAGATAGAGTAGGCTGGCCCCAGCCTAGCCTCAGGGGTGTGGGCACTGCATGGGCCAAAGCGCTCATTCTATGACAAGTGATATTAGAGACATACTCGGTCAATGGTGTAGTAAAAGTACATACTGAGGGATCCTTGGGAAAGCGCTTCATAACATGAAAGTGGTGATGAGTAATGGTGTGTGAAGTGATCTGAATGGTGGGCATGGTGTGTTGGAGTAGTGGCGTCAAGGTCGGAGCACTTTGTTTGTCATTGGGTGAGCATGATGCATTGCTGTAATAGGTGTCATGGACATAGGGGTGTCTAGGTTGGCATTGCATGGGATGTAGAAAAGTGATGATAGACACATTGACAAATGCATCATAGGATCAAGTGGGGGAGATTGTCGTGAACCCACACTCTAGGTGCTTTGAGGGCAGCCTCACGCCGTATGGGGACACTTTTGGTTACCTGGCTAGATATTGGTGGGTCATATCTTAGGTGCGTGCATACTTTACTTGCCACCTCGATTGCTTCTTGTGAGACTTCTATGGCTTATCGCTCAGATAAAGTAGGCTGGACCTATCCTAAATCTTAAACCATAAGCCCTAAACTCACGTATACTCCCTCTATATAGCAAAACTTCAATTTTGCACCAAAACTGTTTATTGAACTCTATCTACCACTTATTTGGTATTAAAACAAATATTCATCTTTCAAGAACAACTTTTCTTCAGAAGCAATGACATAGAGAGGCGTTCATTAAATAGGGCAACTCTTTAAAAGAGCCTTTCTCTATATATTGTTTAACTTCTTTCCATCCTTGCAAATTTCAAGTTATTTTTTTAAGGCAAACAATTATCAAATGTATCAGAAAAATGAAAATACATCAGAAGTTGACAGCTAAATCAGCATATTAAGCATATAAGCAGATGCAGGTAAACAGAAAATAATTACCTTACATTCAAATCCCCACACCAAATAAGTGGCTTATCTGAGGACAACACAACAAATTCTAACATTCTTTTATCCCATTTTCTTCTCCTTGCAAACGAAGATTCCTCCTCTTTCCAACCATTGTTTGGCACATATGTATTCAAGAACGTTAATGACTCAAATTCAGCCAATATAACACGGCCATCTGGCTCATGCTTCTTAGCTACAAAAAAGACAAAGTGCATGAATCAGTTTCCCATGAAATTGACAAAAAAACTGGCAAAGGCTGGCAAAGGTATAGTGTGTCACTTCTATAAAGAATTCAAGATATATAAATTAACAATTTAGAAATAATGATGTAAATATCAGTCAATATGTATCAGTATCGGGGTCCCCAATCTAGCTCATGCTTCCTAACTACAATAAAGACAAAGTACATGAATCAATTTACCATGATGTTCACAAAAAAAGCTAACAAACGAATAGTCTGTGTCACTTCTACAAAATATTCAAGATATGTAAATTAATAATTCAGAAACACTTATGCAAATTTCGGCTAATATGTATCAATATTGGACCCCCGATACTAATATTTTTCGATGCCTCGACAATATAACGATATGTTTTCATAATGGCCAATATAGTTGATAGGTTGATATTGGGCCAATATATTGGCTGATAGAGTTTTACCAACTTACGATTTTCAGAAATTTTTTTTCCTTTCAATATATCCGACACCGATATGTATTATTGAATATGAACAATACCGATACCGATATTTGCATCCATGTTCAGAAACCAAAAATGTTTGTCTATTTCATGTCCTTTTATAGTTCCTTATAGTTTTTCTTCACAAAATCCACAATTGGAAATTGAAGTTTGGAGGTGGTAAGGAAAATAGTATGCATTCCTCTTTTCACATATTATTGCCTTGGGAGGAAGAGCAAAATTTTTTACCATGCCCAATCAAATCTAACAAAAGACACTTATAATATATATTTGACACCATAATAATGAGAATCCTACAAAGAAACTTCTTCCAAACAATGAAAATTCTAGAATGCATAATTTCCTTTCCCGATAACCTTTTTTCTACCAAGATCCTGTCATCTGAAGGACGAATAACAAATTTATCTTATGCAATCATAGCATGTAAAAATGTAATATCATAGTATAAATCCAGTTTTCAAGATGTCTTTCAGGGAGATGCCCCTTACAAAACACAATTAATAATATCACAACCAAATTATCTGTTAATGGTATATTTCTCAATGCTATTTTTATGATATATTGTCATGTTTTCAACAGGTGTATTCATTCATGTTATATTGTATTATCCTTTTGAAAATAAACAGTTGCATTTTACCTCATTGTACATTTGGCATCCACCTACATATAGGTTATCAACAAGTATAACATGATGTTAAGAACAAACAGAAATTATGATTTTTCTGTGCCCTCGAAGAAATACTCAGTGTACCCTTTTACCCTTTTGCTATGGGCTGAAAAATGCTAATACCGGTGACTAAAAACATATCAAATGCCTAATCAACAATAGAACAATCACTTGCTCTATTTAATTGTGCACAAGAAACAAGCAATGGAGAAAGAAACTTCCTAATTGTCATGTTTCACAAAAAGACTCAACAGAATAATGAAACTTCGATATTATAAGTGGACAACAACTTGCATCAAAACACCTGTTTGATCGAGAGAGAAAGAAATCTTCTTAGGCTGGAAACATTTCTTTACCAGCAACGCAGTCCCAGCATACTTAGAATCCGAAAGAGACCACCAAACTTGATAAGATCCGAATGGAGGACTCGAGAGGGCACGCATCAATGTCTGGACAATATGGTTGAGCAAGAACAATCAACAGCATCAGCATGTGCAATGGTTTGGAGCTCAAAACACAAGATAAAAACTATTCAACACCACTAAATATACAAAAGTTCTTATGAGAATCAATATTTTGATGAAAAATAAACAGAAAGTTGTCTTTATAAACAGCAATTTTTTTCTACTTAGTTACATGCTTCACATGCATACACCCAGACACTGAGGTATAAGCACACAGTGCCAGAAATATTTAGGAGATGGATGTTCTTTGTTTTAGTTTTTTTATTTTTTAAGAAAAGTATAGACATGCAGGCTGGCTTAGTGTGAACATCTCACTCCAAACAACTAGAATTAGTAACAGTAATGGCAACAACAAAATCTTAAGTCGCACTAAGAGGGGTCAGCTATATGAATTCATTTTTATCATTCCACTCAATTTAATACAATATCTTCAGAGAAATATTTGGAGAGAGGGAGAGAGAGAAAGAGAGAGAGAGAAAAAATTAGTAAAATACTGTAATCAGGTTGCAAAGGCCCCATCTAGTAAGAATCAGCAACCACAATAGAGGTGACTGCGTAACTCAAGAGACCCAATAAAACTAGACCAGATTAGGACCTCAACCCCCTCCCGCCAACAAAAAGAAGCCTTCATGAGACATCAACTGTAGACCAGTGAAATACTTCCTCAAAATTGTCATCTTCTGTCAGGGAAAGCATTTTAGCACAATCTATTGATGTCTAAAGTATGTTAAGCATCTCAGAAGCAAACACAGAAGTTCATGGGCTTAAGAAGAAACACAAGTGATTAATCAAATCAAGTACTTTATAAGGTCCACAAACATTAACAACAATTAGATCGATCATTAAGTTGGCAATCTTGTTGTATCAGAAAGAACGAAATTTTCACTTAAGTGGACAAGCTTTCCTTCATATGTAAATGATCAACTATGAATATGAAAGAAAAAAATAAATAATTTTACCTGCTTTTCTGCATGTGACGCTGTTGTATCATCTTTCAACTCTCCCCGATTTTTCGGGGCATCCTTGGAGCCAGCAGCAGGCATCCTAACTTCCTACCATAGATGTTCTATTAGATAACCTCTTGTCCTTGTACTTAGGAAAAAAAATTAGCCTAGAATCGGTTCCTAAAATATAAAAGCAAGTTTTGAAGATTTACAGGAAAATGAATCAGTAAAATTGCATAATCTAACATAATGCGACCACTTTCCAATCTCAATATGCAAATACAGTTTGACCTGGTTCATGCAACTATCATTCAAGATGACAGTTCTATTCATCTCAATTTGGCTTTATATCTCATATCTTCAATTTCTGCCAGTCATATTTCTCCAATGAGTTTCGCCAATGAAGTTCTCAAAGGTTATGCTTCATGGCAGAAAATGATAGCGGAACCATCAAACCTTATCAGGATATATTTGGTGCAGACTCCATAAATGAATCCCCTTCAATTTTCTCTGTCTAGGACATAATTATTGAAGCTCCTTTTATAAGATAATTTCATAAGGAAGGTTGCAAGTTTTTCAGCAAATGCAACACCTTTCACTTGGCTCAGCACGTACTAATACTTAATAGAAATACTTCTAACTATCATGCAGAAACTGTTTTCTCCTTATGAAAATCAACAATGCAAACCAAATGACCTAACAAAATCAACTACCCTCGTGCTTAAATGCCTCTAGGAACTCAGAAATGAGATATCAATTCATCATTAGGCAATATTTTATCAATTTCATCAAACGCCCGCTAAGAAAAAATCCCACTATTACTTTATTACAACAATGCAAAAAAGAATGTCCCAAAAACTCAACCATCTACAAGATAAAATAACTCAGTAGACCGGATAATTGAACACCCACTATTCATTACCCAAAATTTTGTCAATTTCATCAAATACTCATAACAAACAAAAAAAATTCGAAAAATTGAGCCAAATAGCGAGAAAATGAAGAAAGTTCACCTGTATTGAGATGATATCAGGATCAATGGTTGCCACGAACATAGAGAACTCAGGCCAGTTGTTTTTGACACGAAGAAGTAAGCTATTCGCATTCCATGTCAAGAACTTCAAGGGATCTTTCCTTTCGCCCTCTACACTATCATTCTGCTCCTCGCGAACTTCGTTCGACGAGAGTGAGAGCTTCTTCGAAGAGCCATCCTTCTCTATTGCTTGAAAAAATCTCTTCATCCTCGTGATTCTTTCGGGTCGGAGGTCTCCGACTCCCCTTCTTCTCTCACTCCAGCATAGATTTCTTCAGTTGGTTTGTGTTTTTCAAAAACGTCTTTGGTTTCTTTCATGGGTCGATTGAAACGCGCCGTTTATACATTTCTCAGGAACGCAACGACGTTCAGCCAATTTCATGTTTTTTTCTTTGATCACCTAAAATTTTCATGTAATTATCACTCATATTTTTTATGAGAAAAATTATATTTATT
>JAODPA010130919.1:0-16883 GCA_025585075.1 Nepenthes mirabilis | reverse complement strand
AAGTATATAAATATTATTTTTCATCCCACGTTGGGACGCCATCCGCTCAATCATCATACATCCTCAGATAAATTCTCATTCGACTGGGCGAATGGTTTAACTCTCCATTTTCTCTCTTCAACTCTTTCTCTCTCCTCTTTCCGGGCCCCCCTTCGCCTTCGCGTCCCTCCCGTCTGAGGCAGATTGTGATGGAGTCTCCAGAATCGTCCTACATTTCATCTCCAGATGCCACTCCCCAGCGATCTGAATCTAACAAAGCACTTGATTCAGGTTAGACTTCTTTCGCTACTCGGATCCTTTTATTGAAAATGGTTGTCACTTTTTCTCTCTTTATCTCTGTATATAGAGGTGAAGATCTTTGGCTTTTGAACTGGTATTTTGTCTTTCCATTTCTATTGTTTGACTATTTGCTTTGCTTGTATTTGCCCATTTTTTAATATGTTTTTAACGATATTAATATTGCATTGTCGGGTAATTTTGGACCTGTCTGAATTTGGATTGCTAAGGTTTCTCTTATTTAGTTGGATTGTCTGCAGAAATCGTCCAAAATATGAACACAGTTTTTATTTGTCTTTTTTTTTTTTTGGATGAAAACGGTGCTCGTTCGGTGGTGTGAAATTTATATTAAATTTGGCCTACATTTGATTACACTGTATCTCAAAATCAACGTTTTTATTTGCAATACTCATGCGAATTACTTGAGTTTTGCCCCCATTTTTTTCTAGGTTTCCGTCTGAACTGTATTCAGCTGCGTACAACTGAATTAGATTTTTGACGGTAGTGTTACATGACCGGGAAAATCAAATTCTGTATCTCTTGTTGATTGGATCATCGGTTTAGTAGGATCCCACGTGTAGTCAACTTGAGGAGAATGGTCCCTTCAAATCTAGTCTATGGAAGTGATAGTTTCCTATTTAAATTGCCGATTTCGGTTATGTGACTAATCTACTCTAGGATTGATTCCAAAACCACAGCTATACACCACCAAAGGAAAAAAGTTAATTTGCACATTCTTACCAAAGACTAAAGGTTTCAACCCAGGGACAAACAAAAAATCAGTAGAAACTTAATCATTGAAGCCTTGTCTGTTCTGTTTCACTTTCTTTCCACCCATTTTATAGGATTGAAGCTGACAACTTTTGACATTTCGTACCTGTGATCCCACTCACCTATCTTCACCTATCTTCTTTATGTAGGGTACCATCAAGTGATTTGATAACAATGAGTCACCTATATACCGACAAGCATTTCAATATGAGTGGAGCTAATTCATGCTCAAACACAACTTACTTTGATCAAATAGCAGTCAGGTATAGGAATTCTGTCTTTAAGGTATTCTTGCTTGCTTTTCTACCCTTGTACACACTAATCTAGTTTATATAATCACTTCTGAGTTCAGTCAATAAAAGGATTGGAACAACTTATCACATGAAGTCCCATATGTTTTCTTATCCTTTCCTCACCTATTTCCCTTATAAGTAAATATAATGGAATAGAATTGATTGGATCAATGTCCTAGCTATATCTAGGCTACAATGTTCCCTAAGATGAAGACAAAAAGAGTACCTCGACCTGGTAATCTTGAAAAGTGAGATTAGGTTTAGCCTGATAGAGATAGAGTAAGTCAAAGAGCATATATCACTTGAAGGGCTTTGTATGAGTATCTAAAGGCTAGTTGAACACATCCAATATTTCCCACTGGATTGCCCGAAACCTCTTTTTTTTAGGAAGAGGTGTAGCCTTTGTTGAACACCTATGAGTTGGTGCTCATTTGTAGGAAGATACCCCACTCTGAAATGTTGTCTTTTTTGAGCTCCTTTCAAAGAGCTTGGGATTTGTGTTTTAAAATCAAATGTCATGGCAAAATTTGAAACAACTAATGTACTCGACATGCATTCTCTCACCACCTTTTATTGAGGAAAAAGAAACGTCTTTAGGGGCAGCATACACAAAAAGCTTTCCTTTTAGTGGGTCAATAAAAATGTCAACAAATATTTAATGGAATTGCAAGGAAAGCCGAAATCATTGATCAAGCAATGGTAGGTAAAATCTATGTTGAGACCATGCAGTTGGTCAAATTAAGGATGGCACAAATGGGCCTGGTTTAGGGTATGCTAGTGCAACATCAATTATTAATATCTGCCGATTATCTTACTGTTGACTTAAAAGTTAGGATATTGGTTTACCTTGTTATTAATCCATTTTTCATTATACATTTCAATTGATCTGTTCATAGCGACGCTCAGTAGGTGGGATACTCTGATATAAATATTATGTTAGACTTATATACACCTTTTAGTAGTTCCCATCAAAACCCTTGTCTTCTGCCTTCCAAGAAGGGGGGACAGAGAGGAGAGAGAACTTGTTGGGTTGATAGAGTAGATGTGGGAATGGCATACAGGGATGAGATACTACTTAAAAAAATTGAAGCCAAGCCTAGGAAGCCTGTGGTTAATACATGACTTTGTTATTCTCTTTAGGAGACAATGCTTACAATTCATGGAGTATAGGCTATTTAGCTATGTTGGTACGCTAAAACTAGTGGGGCTCAGTGGTTGAGAATAGATAGACTAATGTAATAGTTTTTGTTTGAACAATATTCATCACCGAACTCCTTGTTTTGTCTGCCATCCTTAACTTCTCTTCTAGCTTCTCTAAGCTTACCTCTACCCGCATTCCTTTGATTGCTTGTTATATTCCTTATACCTACCATAATTCCTTGTCTTCGCACTTCAACCTTTCTTTTTTTTTTTTTGACCTATAATAATTCTTTTGTTTGTGGCCTGGTCTCTTAAACTAGTAGAGGAAGGAAGCAACGACATTGTATCCTTTTAAGTGGAATCTTGTTTTCCATTGAAAGAAATGTTGACACCAGCTTTGAACAAGAGATGATAAATGCTAAATCCTTTGTGATCGAACCTAAATTATTTAAATGTAGGTAAAATATCTATGACTAGGGGCGATGGAATCGCTACATAGTGGACCTGGATTGTGTTTATTGAGGATCAAGTTATTATTTAGTCTAAGAAACATGGACAAGGACATGGGATAGGGGCACAACACGACACAAATACTGAAAAATGTAATTTTTTGAAAAATAGGACATGGCACGCTAGAAACATATTAACCAAAAAACCATAATTTTGTATTATATGGAAATATAATCCACAAATTAGCATTTGCTTACTCAAAATATTTCTCAAGACTACATACATGTAAATGGCATGTTTGTAGAATAGAAGATATCATAATACGTTTCGTACACGTTAACCAAAAGTCATGGTTTCTTATTAGTATGGAAACATAATTGATAAATTAACATTATTTTACTCTCAATAAACTCTCATAACTCCATACCTATGCGAATGGCATGTTCATGTCATATTTCTCTCTTTTTCTCTCGTTTTCTTAATTAGGGAAATAGCCACCAAAAATACACTTCCAATCTCTCCCTGTTTCACACCTGTCCTTATGGAATGGATATGATTGGAATTATCAGGGTGCAGGGTCTTCCTTCGAAACTCAAGTCTGAATTATAACCTTCTCAAAAACCAATTTAGTCCAAGGGTTATCAGCAGAGTACATCTGCAAAAAATGTTGTTTATGCCTATCCCTTTCATCAGGGACAATGACTGATTACAATGCATATGCATGCGCACACACACAGACACACTCACATATATATACACCTTATCTTTACATGACTAAATGAATCAAGGCTCATTCTCCAATGCTCAACCTTGTTTGAACATAGGATGAGCTACTAGAAAAGAGTGCAAACATCTACTCATTATTTCTTGCTGGAGGGAAAAATTAGGGGTTGAGACAAGCTTAGTGTTTGATAAAAGCCTAACAATGAGGAATAGTTAAAGGAGTTTTTGTATCATTAATTCAATGACAAAATTGAACTAATTACTTTGTTTTTATTTGAAATTATCATTGTTATTAAGAATTTGTGTGTCATTACTAGTCACAATTGCCTCATTACAATCAACTACTATAAGTAAAAATATGAACTTATTGGGTATTACTTGGCTTAGACTCGATTCTTTAATTTGATGAGTTTGTAATTAGGTTCAAGCTTGGCTTATTAACTTATGGGTTAAGCTTGAACAAAGCTCAAGCTTTTAATAGAGTTATTACAGATTGAGTTCAAATATTTGGTTTGTTATAAATGAATATACCGGGTAAGACCTTGTTTAGAACTTAATAGGTTGGCTCAACTTATTAAGTATACCTAATTGACTTTAGCCAAAAATGTTTAGCCTAGTTCCATGTAACTTGCCTTAATTAATAACTCTTGATATATTGGATGAAAATATTGATATCGGTATCGGTCACAGTCATATTGGTATTGAATGTATTGGATATAATTTTTTTGTGAATTGGAACATAACAGAGAAATACTGACCAATATATATCCATCGCCGATGTAGTGGCATATCAAGATTTTTTTGCAATATCGGAAAATAGTAATATAAGAAGGCCCAGTAATCATTTATATCAGATGATACTTTGCAAATCGGCCCAATTTATTTCATTAGTTTGTTGATTGATTGATGTGTTGGTAACTATTAGTAAACATTAATTTGTAGAAATAACATGTGTTTAGTAGAAACAATGTAATAGGTTTTTAGGAAATTGTGAAAATAGAAGTGGAAATGGAATATAGAAATAGAAGAAAACACTTTTTCAAAGCAAATAGGCCCTCAATTTCCATTTATGAAACGAGATGGTGCATTTTCACCATCTCAAAACATGTTGGGGAATCCCAATCTCTGAGTAAATGTTAAGACCAGGACTAGGCCTCAAAGTTAATGGTGATGAGCCATACTTTTGCATAGGATGATTCCAAATTGAGGAATGATTGAAGTGAGATTTTTTAAGACCCTAAAAATTTTCTAAACGATCAGAAGATTTAATAACTAACCTAAAGCTTTTGGCACTTTGCTCAGTTGATGTACCTGGCCTGGATTCCGGGGATTGAGAACTATGAGAATGATGTCACATTTCTTTTGGGCTTGACTTTCTGATATGCTGCACTGCTTGAAATGCAAAATATGCAATAAGTTCAAAAGCTTAAGTTCAGCAATAGTCATCTCATTAATGATCGTCTACTGTCAAAATCAATGGCGTAAAACCCCAGGGACCTAATGTGAAAACGTTAGTCATGTACTGAGTTTCTAATTTGATATATTTGAGACGTGGGTATGCAAGGAAGCCTTCAATTTCAGTTGGGTGGCCTTCGTGCTTACTTCTTCTCTGTAGTCTGTTATTTTTGGTGCTTCCCCCTAGTCTGCTCATTTTTTCCTGCCCCTCCCCTCAATTTGTAGGTTACCTTGCCAATTGGGTTCTTTCAGTGCTACAGTATTATTATATAGATTGCTGTCTTTCAATGTCTTTGCCTTGAGTTTGGTTGGCATATGAGACCAGATGGGTGTGGATTGTGTAAGTTATCTGTGTTTGTGCAAGAAAGAACGAAATTATAATCTCTTTTCTGGTCCATCTAGGTTTAATTACAATGTTTACCAGCTGGTGGGGAAACAATTAGTAAAAAAGTTCATCTTTATGCAAATGGTTATTAGGTCTGTATTCCTAGAAAACAATGAAATGTTCCCCTGTCTTGACCTTTGGGGTCATCCAATTTGGTATTCTTTCATGTGTTAACTGACCATCAAATGTGAAATTTTGGCATGCTAATAATTGAAACTGAGTCCTATGAAAAAATCGAAGTTAAAAAATCTGGTGGTTGGCTAACTTCTTTGTCCAATTTGGTTTGGCTATTGATTTTTTTTGCTTTGTGGTTTTTCTGAAGGGTCTTAAATAGTAAGGAATGCGTTTTTAACTTGAACATCATCAATAGCCTCTTCTAGTGTTGCTACTATTTATTGTGAAATATGTTTATTTACAATCTCTATATTCTACCAAGCTACATATGATTCTATTATTTTAATGTAATACATGTTCATTTATTATGGCTGTGCTTCCCCTTTACCCCACCAAACAATATGAAAAAATGGTTGTAATGGTCTTATAAAATGATTCATTCTTGTTAGGGGAAGTAGAGAATCCGACCACCTACATCAAATTCCTTGTATCAAATGCTGCAGCTGGTTCTGTTATTGGCAGGGGTGGCTCAACAATCAATGATTTTCAATCACAATCTGGGGCGCGGATCCAGTTGTCTCGTAATCATGAATTTTTTCCAGGGACATCTGATAGAATAATTATGATATCTGGAAAAGCTGATGAAGTATTGAAGGCAACAGATCTTATCCTCCACAAATTGTTGAGTGAGGTAACTTGATTAAGTAGGTTATTTATCATATATTAACAAGTAGAACCTTTCTTGATGAACTCTTTTGTTGATCAGATTCATTCTGAAGATGGTATTGATGCTGACTTAAGATCAAAAGTGAGACTAGTTGTTCCAAATAGTTGTTGTGGTGCCATAATTGGGAAGGGTGGAGCTACCATTAAGTATGGCAAAATTCTTTCTTGTCCATCTATGAAAGTATTTTTTAAAGTTCCATTGTCTCTTATTTATTTTTGCAATGCTCAGAGGCTTGACATTTCATTTTTCATGGATGCTGCATATGAAAATTTTGCCAGAAAATTGGTGTTTTTGTTACACTGAGTAGCACCTCTGCCATGTGACCTACATTTAGATGTCTAAACTGATAGAATATGATTTGTGTGCTGATTCAGAAAATTGGAATTACTTGCTAGACTAGTCCTAATGCTGTATTATGGATAGTTTCAAGTTTCAAGAAGCTAGTGTTAGCCATAATTAGATTGTATCTACTGTTAGAATCTGTAATGGTGTGTGCACTTGTTGATGATATTTGTTAAGCGTCTAAGATCTTTCTCAAGCAAATAATTCTAATAGTGTAATATGTAATTATGATGCTGATACTAAAAACAATTCATGAGGAATTGGTGCTGGATAAGATCAGAAAGATTGTCTCGCTGATAATATTCCGTGAAAATGTTTGTATCTATGTTTTCTTGCATTGATATATGGTTAAGGGTCTGTGAGAAGAATTGCATACATCATGGGAAGCTGTTTTGGGTGCAGTGAGGAATAATTTTCCTATGAGCTTCTTCATGCACTGACCTTGACCCATCTCTTGGGCTTTTGTATCAATATTATCCAACATTTTGATAAACCTTGTGTCATTAGCATCTGAATGCTACTCTATAAAGGTCATTTGCACTGGAGAAGGTGAATTCAGCATGGTATAATCTAGGATGCCTTTTAGTGTTATTTTCTACATTGTTGAAAGCTGTACAGCAAGGCATGCTCATACGAGGAAAACATTGGGGGCTGAGTGCTGATGCTTTATATGATGGTGATAGATTGATAGTCGCAAAAAGGAGTATTGTTAGAATGTGTTAAATAGTTCTAGAGACCTCTAAAGTATATGATCTGTTACAATTTGAGCAGTCTCTTCATTAATAGGTTGTCACTTTTCATCCAATTTCAACTGAGAGTTCAAAATTATAAAGGTAACATGGTGTCAGTCATGGATGAAAACGTCGATATTGGTATTGGTCATGATCATATCAATATCGGATATATTGGATAATACGTATTGATATCAGATATATTTGAGACCAAAAACTTTTTATGAGTCGTAAGTTGATAGACAAATATCGGTAGTATATTGTCCAAATATTAGATATATCAATAGATATATTATATGTATTATTGATATAATAACATATTGTGATTTTGTTGTTGTATCAGTAGATATCAGTATAAGAGGTTCATACATATATATATTGGCCGACATATTAGATATTAGTCTATATTTCATTCCATGGTCACAGTTCAACTTTTACGCCGCTAATATTAACTGTGTGGTAATAAGACTTACCTAAGTCAAGTCTAGTCGTGTTTAAGGACAACAGTTTGGCTGGTGTTAAATACCTGCACAAAACTTGTCAATTGAGCCCCTATTAATGAGTCTGCATTGTTCACCTTACTTCGAGGCTTCTCCACCACTTTGTTGAGCAATGAGCAGCATACAATTACTCCACTGTCTCATTAAATTTGCCACCAAGTGAACACTGACCCCATTTTTAGGTTCTCTTGCCAACTCGACACTTGCATGCAACCATCCTTAAATGGTGTCCAAGGTCTCACCATCGTTGGCCCATTTGTCAGGCTGTCTATGACACCTCACATCATCTTCTCGCACCTCAATACATTGAGCACCCTTTTTCCTAAGCGACAATGGAGGCTTTCTCGCCTGCCATTGCACTCCACTTGTGTTCATGACATACTATCCCTGATACTTGGGCTATATTGCTCTTTGTCAAGTAATCCTCTTGAAACTCTCGAAGGCTACTTGTTCAGTCGGTATATTGGTCGCTCGACTATGACACCATGTCATAATTTGTGTCTTGACAAGGAACATATACGCAAACCTTGGTTCTATTGCGTATAGCATGGTGTCACCTCGTTCAATGCTTACCATGCCATGATCTTAGGCACTCCACATGCCTCTCTTCTTAGAGGACTATCCCTTTGAGTACCGTGTAAAGTAGCACATCCCAAATCCATAACATAGGTAGTAATCTCTAGCTTAACACATATTTGCATTTCCAAGCCTCTGGCCTTGTTGTGTAATGTTTGCTCGGCCCCCTGCCTCCTTGGAAACCATGGGGTTGTTCACTCAAGCCCTAGAGCCCATAACTAGGTAGCTCACATAGGTATTATCCACGGCCCTGGGTACTATGTTGACCCTAGGCTGATAGAAAGCTTGACATCATGTTTTCCAAGGTTTTCTAGCTTTTATGTCTCATTCGCAAGTAGACATTGAAATGATCTACACTATGTGGTCTCACCTAGACACACTTCATGATCCTTTGATGCTCGGGAAAATCTCTTGACATGGGAAAAACCCCGTATTATTGCCCATGCTGACAAAGTCTACGTTGCCCTCGGCATTGTCAGCCTTGCCAATGTTGCATTAAAGCGAGATCTACTAAGTCACACACACACTCCCTAATTTTATTGAACTTGCCTATACCTCACACAACTTCAACAATGTCAGCTTCTCTACACATTGACTTTCTCACTGTGACGTGTGGGTTGCCAGAGGAAAAACATCTAGCTGGATGGAGTTTAGAATATTCATTATGATCATGAATTTCATTCTTGCTATGTGTCCTGTTATATACCTTATGATCCTAATCCATTATCTTTACGTGTGATTTTGGAAACTAGCAAGAGAGCATGTGAGTTTGACTCTTTCAAGAATTGACAGGATGTCCATTTGGTTGTTGTCCGTGTCATTCTGAAATTTGTTCAGCTAAATCACTTTCTTCGGAAGACCTTCATTTTCATAAAGTATCTTCCTGTGCAAGATCCTTAGGGAAGGTGTCTTACATTAATTGCACAAGAGTGATTATAAATTCATTTTTTGGAGATTGTGAAAGGTGTGCAAGATCCTGTTGCACAAGAGTGCAACATCCTTAGGGAAGTTTGTCTTCGTCTTATAAAAAAAAGAAAAAAAAACCGTTTGCTTAGAGTCCTTGTGAAGCAGAGTTGATGTCATCTGTACTTTTAGATGTGCTGTTGCATATTGCTATTGGTGAAAATTTTGCAGCAGATATTCAGTAAATATTCAGCGGCATGTCACATTAAGCTAGAAGTTTTTTATTTTTATTTTCTGGTGTAATATTCTACAGAATCAATATGGTATCCTGTTTTTCTGTCAGATGAAACCTTTATTTTTTTCTTTGGTGGTAACACTTGATGTCATCTACTGAGTAGGTCATTTATTGAAGACTCTCAAGCTGGCATTAAGATATCCCCCCAGGATAATGGTTATCTTGGGCTGAGTGACAGGCTAGTGACTTTGACAGGTTCTTTTGGGGAACAGATGCAAGCAATTGATTTGATTTTGTCCAAGCTGACTGAAGACCATCGCTACTTGCAGTCTATGAATGCTCCATTTTCATATCCAGGTGTGGGATTCTGTCATTAGGTTACTCCTTTAACGAGGCTTTTATGTACCTTGTAATTTCTGCTTAAAACGGTTTGAGGTGTGCTTCTGTTTTTCCTTTCCTTCCCTCCCTCTTTTCATTTTCTTCCATTTGTTGGGGTTTTTTTTTCCTTTGTGGGGGTAGGCACATTTTTTCTTTAGAGATGGGTACTAAAGTGTTTATTTAAGGAGGCACATTGAAACATGCTTTCTTTAACATTGACAATTCCATTGTCAAAGGTTTTTCTTTTTAAGTAGGCACAATTTGCTGAGGAAAATCAACCCTATTGAGATATTGGTTGAATTCATGAGCATTCTGATTGTTGAAATTGGAAACAGTGCCCTTATGGCACTTGTTAAGGTCCTGTTTTTTTTTGGAATCGTGGTTTGTCATTGGCCCAGCATGCAACCCAAACAATACATTGGCCTGGTACATGACTCAAACCATTTTCTGAACTTGACTTTATAGGAGCTCTTTCTTGAAAGTGTCCAATGCCTCTCTCACAAGAGAGAGGTTATACTCATCTCACTCGATCCCTCAATCTCAATTTTTGTTAATAGGCACTAGGAAACTGTGTTAACTAATCTTATTTCATTTTTGTCATCTGTCCAAGAATTTTATACTAACATTCATGATGTGGACAAGGTCTCTTCGTCTTTCTCTACCTATATTTGGGGTAGGACCCTTCAAATTACACCGGCTGTAGAGTCAAGGGCTTTAAATTTACCAGTTGTATCCTATTTTACCTATCCTTATTCCTTCCGCTCAATGCCACATACCATCAAATTGTCTCCTATCTTCATGAAGCTATAGTGCATTGGAACAGGAAGCCCTTGAACACGAAAATTCTATCTCCTTGATGCATTGTTGTCTTCTGCATCATGTTGACAAATCTATTTCCTGTTACTCACTTTGCATCCCTTCCCCTGAATAAAGCTTGTTTTTTATATGCCATCATCATTGATGATTCTATTGATCTTTCCCATTTATGCTATGCCCTCCTCATTGGTGATTCTATTGATCTTTCCTGTTATATTTGTTCCCATATCATCACCACACATGAGGGAAAAAAGGATGATAACTTGCCGCATGATTGTCTCATTCAACTGTTTGTTCTAGGTTGAGTGCCTAGTTTCCCAGCACACCACATGTTTGATTAGGGCCAAGCCCATGCCCATTGTCGATCACTACCTTGAGACAACCCCCTTCTTGAGCATATGCCCATTGATCCCCCAATGGAAGATGTCTCAGGCCCTTCTGCAACCTCCTTTCCAGATCCAACTCCGTCTTCCATGCTAATGGGCAAACTGAGTTAGATTTTTGACCAATTCACTACTATTGATGAGAAGGGTGAGGTGTGTTAAGGTGCAGAATGCACAACACTTGTATTAGGGGGATTTTTAATCACATTTACCAGGAGATTCAGATCATCTAGGACTGCTTGGCCGTAATTCAGAAAAGTTCAAAGAGGATTGAGGGTATCCTATGGCTCTGTGACAAAAAGGGAGAGTGGTGCTTATTTTGTTCAGGAGGAGGGTTTGCTGCTGCCTTATTAATTGTTATGTTACCATGTGTTTAGTGTGAACAATTGGGTGTGTTATGGTTATCTTGTTGATTGTTTACCTATTCATTGTTGTGAACAATTGGGTTGATATATTTCATGATTGAGATGTTTTTTAATATGATGTTTATCCTGATTGTTTGGTTTGCTAAATATTGGTTAATCCTATTGTGCACTTTAGTGAAATGGTATTTTTCTTGACTAGTTGTCTATCCCATTTGGCAAATCTATAATGTTGACCCTTGATGCATACTATAGATCTAGATTTAGACTCGAGAGTTACCGAAGCAGGGTTAGATATTTTAATCCGGATCCTGCACACTAAAACTAAAACTAGAGTTTAGAGGGCCATGACTGATTTTCCAATTTGTCATCCGGCACTCAAGTTAGCAAATGCTCCTAACAAATAAGTTAGGGAAAGAGAGAGAAAGAAAGTAGAGATTTGGAAGACCAGACTCCCAGAATATATTGTGGGGAGGAGGTATTCCACAGGTCAAGTTCTTGACTTTTTTGAATGGCAGGCTTAAGTGGTGCAAGTATTTGACTTTAGGGATCGAGATGTTCAGATGCTGTTAAGTGTTGGATTTGTTCAAAGATGCCTTGGACTATTAAGGGGCTTTGTATTCATACAGACGTAAGGCCAAATATTCTGGACAGTTTCTGCCCTTTTTTTAGAATTTAAATGGTGGTTTTCTTGAAGGGGAGTTTCAGAAATTTCTCTAGATAATTGCCCATTATTTAATATGTAGTTCCATATTTTGACTTTTCAGGTTTCCAATCACTCGATCAGCCGATCGGCTTATAGCTGGAACTTGTTTATTAGGTTTTCTTCAAAGGTTATTTTCACATGGACCAGGTTGTCACCAAATCTATATATGATAATCTGGACTATCCATTTCATCCATGAGTCGAGTTAGTGGATTTGAGTCAAGTTGAATTTTTTTGGACCCAACAACCCTATTTTTTTTTGTTTGGCCTATTTATCTACATGTCAAATGGATATACTCTGCATTATTATCAATTTAACTAATAAAGCTAAACAGGCAAAAGAGGTGTACTTCCTTGAACTGATTTTGTCTCCATTATATATCTAGGGTTCTGTATTGAGTCTTACGTTTATGTTTTTATGTACAAAGGTTCTATCTCAATGGTATCTGAAATTATGATTCATTTATTTTTTTTAATGTAAGTGAGTTGTGGTCACGAAATTGTCGAAGGAGTTATTGTTAGGAATATTTTGTAATTTACAAATTCCATGACTAGGATAGCAGTCTGTTGAGTCAGGTCTTTTCAAGATATTATTGTGGAGCCATATGTTCTCTCGAGGTAAGGTAAAGCCGTTAGCATGAAGATCAGCATTATTGAATATCTTATTTATACATTGGACTAAAAGAGTCCAAGCATGAATCCTTGGGCATTTGTGTTGAGCATGATAGATGCATTAGCGCACTTCTAGAAGAGAAGGTATGCCCAATCTGCACACGAGGGACACTTATGCGCCCAAAGACTGATTCCATGCCTGTTGACCACACATGCATGGAATACAACAAGGGCTGGCTTAATGTTGCGCCTGTTGCCCACACATGCCTGTTGACCGCTTATGCGTTAAATATAGTGAGGGCTAGCCTGACGCACACCTCTGACCACATGTGTGAAATGCAGTGAGGGTTGCTTGATGTTGTGCCTGTTGAGCGTACATGCGCCTTTTAGTCTGTAATCCTGCACCTAATGCCCACCTGATTGGTGCATGTGTGCCAGCCACCACGAACAGATTTTTCTGATGCAAATTTAGCCCTAATTATGATTTTGCATACATATGGAACTTCTAAGGTTATGGTGAGCAGCCATATATGGGATAAAATTGAGAAAGGAATTTTTTAAAAAGGCTCACTTACTTGAAAATATCCCATATCCTTGGTGTTGGATAATTTGATAACTATTCACCACCTTTGTAGTTGAAAAGCTAGAAGAGGAAGATTCACATGGAGGAGATGTCCGAGTATCTTGGATCTGTTGCTAGAGAGCAGATCTTTAGTTGCTTTAGAGAAGTTACTATTCTCGTGGGTTAGTCAACTTGTGTCGTGCATTTAAGCCACTGGTCTGTAAGTTAAACATTTTATAGTGAATTTTCTTTTTAATTTGGTTGATAAAGCTTGGAGGATTTTTGTTGCTTTGATTTTTCTTCATCATAAAAAATCGGTACTTGATTTAATTCTTACTTCTACATTTTTGTATGATGATGTACGTGTGAGTGTGATTATTTGCTCATTTAGATAGCAATTTTTAATGTGTTATTGATTGTTGCATAGCTCTACTCAGTTCCGCAATAATCACCTATTCACCCATGGTAAAGGGGCTTAAACATAGGAATTTAAAAAAAAGAATGAAGGTGAAGGTTATAGCTGGAACTCATTCTGGGTACAAACTTTGCCTTCCCCTTCCATGATGCAGAGGGCAAGAAAGGACCACTGAACAATGTGCTAGTTATTTCAGAGAGTTTTTGAACATTTTGCCAGCTTGTTATTGTAAATTTGCTTTTAATCTTCCCCCATTTCAGAAAGTCTTTAGGTCCTCTAGCTTTTGTAGCCTGTTCATTGAATTTTAAAAAAACTTTTGGGGTGGGTTGGTCTGTGGTATTTCTGTTTATGAATATTTTTCAGGAGGTGCTAGTAGTAGCGATTTACATGAGTTGCTTTAACTGTTTTCAGATATGTTGTGTTGGTACTTTCTAGGTAAATGGAAGCCAAATGAATTATTTTAAATTTTTAATTTGAATTATTAGGTATTTTATTTGCTGGTTTTCACCATGTACCATATCCATATGTGCTTCCTCCAGTTGGAACATCAGCATACAATGCGGTGAGCTATGGACCAAATGGTGTTGGAGCCGAAATTGAAAACAGCGAGGTCCATTTCTCTCCTTTCTGAAACTTGAATGGTTCATGATGTAGTTATATCTGTGATCAAATTTGTTTCATGAGAGTGACCAATTAAATCTGAGCACTAATTTATTCATTGCATGATTGAGAGGAGTTATGTTTGTCCTTCTGAGATCCAGCTGTAAATCCAACTTTGCACCGTTGTCTGAAAATAAAATCCTAAGTCTTACAAACTGTAGGATCTGTTATGATCAGAGTCTGGGCATTTGTCTGTCAGTTCTATTGCTGATCATATATGTTGTCTCCCTAACATGTGGGAAATCACATAGAGGCAACTGAGGTTATCATACATCTAGGAATGTATGTTCAGTATTGATGCAATATTTAATTGGAAAGGTCAGTAGTCCAAATTACTCAAATAACCTCTTTATAGTACAATGATAAGACTGCATACATTCATTTTTTCCTACCATGTGGGAGACAGACTTATTTATTGCCCAATTGAATCTTCCTTTTGAGATGCTCCTAATGTAGCCACTTTATAAAATGAAAATCTGCTTGAGAATCTTTTCTGCAATACCGGTTCTATAAGTCATTTCAGTTTAGCTAAAAGAAGGTGCATTGATAATTTACAGGAAGATCGAAGCTACTCCATCACAATCGGTGTTGCCGATGAGCATATCGGGGTGGTGGTTGGTCGTGGAGGAAGAAGCATAATGGAAATTAGTCAGGTTTGCTTATAGTAAATTTGACTACAATAATCTTTTTGTCATCGCTATGTGAAAAGAAGTCTTATTAGGGTTCTCTTATTTTTTATCATCTCCGGTGCTCCCGATGGTGGATGTTTTATTCTGACAACTTGGATTGCTAGGATTGTAACAACACGTTAAACTATGCTGAACCCATCATATAACATTAGTTGTCTGAATTACCACGATGAAGAGCTTAATTTTACTAATATTAGAGAGCTCTAACAGCTTCCCATGCAAACGCCTAATATGGTCCTCTGAACATGCAGATTAGCGGGGCCAGGATTAAGATATCAGATAGGGGTGATTTCTTGTCCGGGACATCCCAAAGGTACACCTTCCTACTGAATCAAGGTTGAAGTTTTTGGCCTGAAAAAAGCTTTTTTCCCAATGCTTATCAGATATTGCTCTTAGCAGGAAAGTGGCAATCACAGGGTCAGAGAGAGCAATTCAAACTGCCGAGGCCATGATTTTGCAGAAGGTGGCTTCTGTTTCTGGGAGGTAATTATTGGTTTGATTGAGCTTGCCTCCTTTAGCCTAAAACGACAGACCAATGCACAAGGTTTTTCACATTGCAATCCCACAAATTTTTTCACCACATCCTCATAACTTGGCAATTGGATTGAAATGCGTTAGCAAGCACCGGAAAGTCTCTTAGAATTTAAAAAAAAAAAAAAATGAAAAATTGCACCAGGACATTGAAGTTTCTCTCTATTCGATTGTATATAGAGAAAAATGTTTCCTTTGGAGAGGGTATTGTTATTGGAGTCGAATAAGGCTTTTGGGTTAAGTTATTATTCAAGCATTTTTACCGTGATTCTTTGTAATCTACTACGAAGTAGTAGTAGATGTTTGCTTGAGAAGAAAATACTAATCTGCTGGAGAGAGATTTAGTCATTGAAATGTCCCTGTGTTTGCACCAAGCTTGCATTTGGTGGCTCCGACGATCCGTTTTCTGTGCTTTTGACCACTTATCGGCGGCGGAGTCGTTCATTCTTTTGCTTATACAGATCTTGTGCTTGTCTTATTTGTTCTTTCCGTTAAGGCATTGATGCGTGCACAAGTTCAGGGGAGAGCCCCTCAAACTTATAAATCGGAGGTTTTGTCTCAAGCTTCCCGATGTGGGACACGTATCATTCCTTCCCCTTTCAACAGCCGCAGACCTCGTTCACTCGCCTTAGCCACCATGCTACACTAAAGCTGATATTATGATGTGGATTTTTTTCTAATAACTTGAATTGTTAGAAAGATGAGGTGAATTTTAACGTATTTTAATATGTTATAATATTAACCGTTTAAAATACTAAAATGAAATATTCATCGTTCATAATACCGAGTGGCACTTAGAAAAGATGACCTTAATAGGACTCGACTCTCACGGGCATGGGGTTTTCTTGTTCACCCTCAACAAAATTATGGTTAACTTGTAACTTTCAGGCAATTCGGCCAGAAGCCCTCAATGTCTCCATTAATGAAGTCACCTGATCTATGATAAGTTGAATAGTGTATTTAATACATTATAAGTTGAATGAGATGATAATATAGAAATTGTTTTAAGGTGATGAATTGTGTTAAATTTAGTGCTTAATGTATAGAAATAATAATGAAATGAACAAAAAAAATTAATGTAGAAGTCTGTTTACACTTCTCACAAATAATAAAAAACAAATGCTATAATGTGCTGTAATAAATTATAGG
>JAODPA010130908.1:10528-23704 GCA_025585075.1 Nepenthes mirabilis | reverse complement strand
TTCATGTTTTATTTTCAAATCCTACATCTATCACCTTTTTTATTTTCCTTCTTTTTTCTTTTTCAGTACATTTTGGTGTACTTTTTGATGATAGGGATAGAAATCCATGTCGAGCTACTTTTTCTCTACTGGAAACTGCAAATACAATGTTATAAATTTGATCATGAGCATGTGGTAGGGGCTGATTGTGAACAGGTTTATTCACCGTTCCAGTTGCCTCTTTGGATAAAAGTTGTGATATCTTGTTATTAACTTTACAACTGTGGCTCATATATCCTCGTTTATGTTTATAGAGTTTCTTGCTTCTATATGATTTTTTATGTTACACCCACATGCTATTTCTTATGCTAAAATACAGAATGATTCCCCAGGAGATTGGCCTTGCATTATGTGAGTTATGTTTTGAGATCATTGAACACCATCCCTTGGCACAATTGTAGAAATTTAATTTCACATTCAGTATTTACAGATGTGTGGGAGCATCTATTTTGCATTCTTAAAATTAGGCTTCCCTGAAGAGTGCAAGTAATTTGTGATGGAGAGAGCACACGTTTCGGACATCATAGTTGTTTTCCTATGCAGCCAGGTCAATACATCAATACAATCTTGGTCCCTAGAGATGGCAAGATTCCTGTGGATTTGGATGTCTTAGTGGCCCGGGGAATATCTAATGTGGTAAGCATGGCTTGTACCATGTTTCAAGTTGTTCCCCCCCCCCCCCCCCATGTTCCACCTCTTTTAATTCTGCTCTTACTTTTTGGCAGGAATAGTACAATTAATTACCATCCCTCTTATCTCTGGCAATTGTTCAGCCACCTTATAATAGCCTCATATCAAATCATATTGTAAATACTTCCGACTTGGATCTTGTGAAGACATTAGTAAAAAGGATCCTGTAATCGCATATAGTTCAGTATGCAGGAACATATCCTGCATAGGGTAGCATATACACGGCATAAGCCCTCATACAACGGCGAGTAATGATTGCTCCATGCACCAACTTTTTAGGAGTTTTTTAGTGACATTTCATTGGCAGAATCTCCACTAATTATTAATGAACCAGTGAAATTGGTGTGCTGCGCCCCTTGAGTCTATTTTCTTCCTCCTCCTGTCTCTTATTTTCTATTTGTGTTATTTCATCCAGAAAGGTGTTCATTTTATTGCATTCTGTCATTGTCCAAGCATTGAAGGCATTCTAACTGGCTTATGCTGGTTAAGGCATTCTTTGCAATTTGATCATCCAGGATCATCTTAACCCGGAACAGAATATGGTGTTGTTAGCCTTTCTAGCTGGGAAGCCAATCTTCCAACAGGGCCTGAACCAGATCTCTAGCATGATGTTGACGTTATAGGGTGAAGCATGATGATAACACACACTATGGTTTTGGCAGATTACTGTTGATTCTGTGCATGATCAAGTGGGTATAATGTTCGACCCCAGGTCACTGATACAAGCTCTGGCCAAATTACTCAGTCCAGTTCAAGAATACAAATGTTAAGGGCATGACCATGTGATGACTTTGATCCAACGACAATTAAGCAAATTGATTTGCATTTGACAATTGCATGAGTAGGTTCATTTTTTCAGGGTATGTACTATGGCCAAAATGATCTCTGTAATCTTGATGACGTTTCCATCAGAAATGAACGTGATTGAGACCATTTAATCTGCAGGTGTTATGGATGGAGACGTCCATTTCCTCGTTGCCCAGAAAACCATACCGTAAAGAGAATGGGGGCGGGTGGAGGGGAGGAGTTTTCTTTGAAAGGCTTTGCCACAGTTGCCATACAGTTGATGTATAATAGCCTCCGCTTTTCATGTGTGACAGAAGTGAAGAGAGGGGAGAAGGCGGCAAGGAGGGCAGGACAGATTATGCATAAACGTGGGAAATATATATTGAATTGATATATCTATTTTTTTGTTGTAATATGTAACTCATATTTTCTCTACGAGAGGATAGACCAGTGTTAGCTCTTAGCGGGCCACTTCATATTATTGGTTAACATTTATTGGACAAAACTTGCATATAGAGTTAACATCAAGGCTCTGAATGTATCTCCAATTGATTGAGGAGTGCCCCATTCCTCAAAGGCAGGCATGGCATTCTGAACTTGCGGGGCTTTCTCTTTCATTGGTTTGGGGTGGGAGGGGATAAGTGACCATTTTATTGTCTTGAAATTTTGTTTCCCATTAAAGAGGAATTGGAAGATACCTATTACTTCAGTTAGTTTTTTTTATTCCTTGCAATTTTCAACATCAAATCTCTAATTTTTACTCCGCAAAGTCGATATATGAATTTAATTTTATTATTTAATTTCATTTAATCTAATATCTTGTGAAAATAAAGGGAGCTTATTTTTCACTATAGTTAGATTTTTTTAACCACAATTAATTTCGCCTTCCCTGATATTATTTTGTTTGGCAAGTGTTCAAACTATCTTTGACAATATAATTTTATTGTATTCTTTAAGGTATAACTTCTTATATATACAGGGACTATTATATTTCATCATTCATGATACTACAACAACCACAAAGCATTCCTTTTATGATATCATTCAGTGGGGAGTATTCGATGTGTGTAAAACAGCATTTGCAAACATAATTCAAACCAACACCTCTAGAAATCTCAGACCCTTGAAGGCAGAAAACTAACTTGAAGACGCCCGACCAGACCTCAGACCTGGTGTTAACCTTGAGATGCGGAAAATGCTAAAAGATTGCCAATTCAAGCAAATCTCTCAAATGAATTATGCTAAATCTTGATGTCAAATCATGTTTTCATAAACATCATATACCATCAGACACAGTTATGCTTACCAACAATAAAACCATAAAGAAGAACTCTCATGCTCGCTTCCCGCTGCTGGGGTTTGATTTTGGGCAGAGGACCTTGCGCCCCTTGGCACGCCTGCGCTTCAAAATTGCTCTTCCATTGGTGGTCCTCATTCGTCTCCTGAAGCCGTGAGTACGAGCCAAAGACTTCCTCGATCTGTTCCTCTTTGTCTGGCAGAGGGCAGCCTTCCCAGCCCTAACCACTAAGCGACGGCATCTATCTGTACTTGACCCAATGTGAGAGAAGTTCAATCCCAAAGGCATACCTGCAGCTTACAAAGGGTAATTTATAGCTAAATACTTCCGTCAAGCGCAGTCAAATTAAGGAACAAAATGCATGTGACAATGAACACAAGCATCCTAAACAACAGATTTGGATGTCCTGAATGGAAGCTTTTGTGTGTGTGTGTGTGTTTGTGAGAGATAAAGAGAGAGAGTATTGCAGGCAACAATAGATCGAGCGAGGAGTTGGGTGGCAGAAGGGCGATCTACAGATGAGGGGAAGGGGGATTCGGACAGAAGAGGAGAAAAGCGGAGAGAATAGAAGGGGTAGGGAGAACACAGAACAGACAGGAGAGAATTGGTTGTAATTTTGTTAGCCTCAGAGGCCGTTCCGTTTCATTCATATAGTCACACGAAATAACAGAAGAAAGAAATAATAGAATACGGGAAAACGGAAAAAACGGGCCCACAAGAGTTAACAACAAAATAACAGAATAGCCTAGGGTCGAATGAAATCGTGATATTTCCCGGGTACCCGGGTTGGTCGGCTACTGCGGCGGAGCTCCCTAAGAGGGCCAACTGGGTTTGTGGGCTGGGCCAGAAGCTGGGCTGGCTCTCCGGTGGCTAGGCCCGTAATAGACCCATCCGCATCGAAAATCACCTTGTCCTCGAGGTGGAACTCAGGGAAATCCTGTTGAAGTTCCGCCGCCGGTTCCCAAGTGGCTTCATCTGGAGTGTGTGAGTGCCATTGAACCAAGAATTGTGGTACTAATTTCCCTTGCTGCAGTGTCCTGCGAAAGCCGAGCAGTTGTGCGGGAAAAACCAGGGGGTGAGAGCCCACAGCTTCGGCCGAAAGGTCCACGCGGTGGCTGGCAGGATCGCCCCGACATTTCTTGAGCAGTGATATATGAAATACATTGTAAATTCTGGAAGAGGTGGGCAATTGCAGCCGGTAGGCCACAGAACCGACGCGGTCCACTATCCGGAAGGGCCCATAGCAGTGTTTCGCTAACTTGTGGGACAGGCGACGAGCGGCGGTGGTCTGGCGATAAGGTTGCAGTTTGAAGAAGACCTAAGCATCCGGTTGAAACTCTCGATCTGTGTGATGCGCGTCTGCCTGATTTTTCATTCGCAATTGGGCTCGTTGTAGGTTGGCCTTAAGGGAAGCAAGGACAGTGGATCTGTCGGAGAGTAGGTCGTCTACTGCAGCTATTGGCGAAGTGCCCCGTGTATAATCCTGAAGGTTGGGCGGTGGCCGGCCATAAACTGCTTCGAAAGGCGTCATTTTAATCGCTGAATGCCATGCTGTATTGTAGTGCCACTCAGCCCAAGGAACTGTCCCCAAGTCGCCGGGTGGTCAGCGGCGAAGCTGCGGAGATAATCTTCTAAGCATCGATTTATCACTTCTGTTTGACCGTCCGTCTGAGGGTGATAGGCACTGCTGGTCGAGAAGGATGTACCCTGTAGTCTGAATAACTCTTGCCAAAAGGTACTCATAAAAATCGGATCACGGTCAGTGATGATATCCTTCAGGAACCCGTGAAGACGGCAGATGTCAGTAACAAACACAGCAGCGAGGTCTACTGCGGTAAAGGGATTGCCCATGGCAGAAAAGTGCGCATACTTGGATAAGCGATCGACGACCACCAAAATCACAGTGCGGCCCTTGGACGTCGGAAGATGCGTGATAAAATCCATGGAGATGGACTCCCATATTCGTCCGGGGATCGGGAGAGGCTGGAGCAGTCCACACGGTGGCATATTGATAGGCTTGACCTGCTGGCAAGTCGCACAGGTAGAGACAAATCGGCGGACGTCATTCCGCAGTCCTGGCCAGTAAAAGGAAGTTGAAATCCTTGCCAATGTGCGCTGTATGCCGGCATGTCCCCCTACCGGAGAGCTGTGATACTCATGCATAACCAATTCTTGTAGAGCTGACTCAGGGGGAATGAAGAGGCGGGTTTTAAAGAATATCGGTCCATCTCGAACAGTATAGTGCTCGAATTCTTCCGAGCAGTCGAGGATGGATTTGATCATCGTAGTTGCGGAAGACTGTCGCTTGTAGTATTCTCGCAGAGCTGCCAACAGTGCTATGATGGGTTTCGACACCATTTGCAGCACATAGCATTTTCCCTTCTACTCATAGTTATTTTCTTCCTGCTGTCTAGACAGGGCATCCGCCGGCCCATTCTCCTTGCCTGGGAGGTACACTATATCAAAATCATATCCGATTAATTTGGTTATCCATTTTTGTTGCTCCGGAGTATGCACAGCCTGTGTCATCAGGGTCCAAAGGGACTGATGATCTGTCTAGATAACAAACTTGGCTCCCACGAGGTATTGGCGCCACTTCTTAACCGCTTCGGTGACGGCATAAAGCTCACGGACATATGTAGATGAAGTCTGCAGCTTTGGACATAGCTGGCGGCTGAAAAATGCCAAGGGCCATCCTGCTTGCACCAAGACAGCACCGACGCCATTACCTGAAGTATCTGTTTGCACTATGAAGGGCTGGGAGAAATCTGGTAAAGCCAGGACGGGGGTGGAGCTAAGTGCAGTTTTAAGGGATTCAAAGGCAGATGTAGCTTCATCTCCCCAAATGAACGCCTCTTTGCGCAGTAATTGTGTAAGAGGAGCGGCAATCTGGGCGTATCTCGCCACAAAGCGTCGGTAGTATCCCGCCAATCTCAGGAAACCCCGTAGCTGTTTACAGTTGACAGGGAGGGGCCAATGTCACACGGCGTCGACTTTTGCTGGATCCACAACCACACCTTGGGCTGAAATAATGTTGCCTAAATATGTGAAAGAGGTCTGTCCAAACTCACACTTAGTGTGCTTGGCATAGAAGTTGTGCATGTGTAGGATTTGAAGCACCCGAGAAAGGTGACGGAGATGTGCTTCCCATGAGGAGCTGTAAACTAATATATTGTCGAAAAATACAAGCACAAACTTGAGGAGGACAGGGCGGAAGATATTGTTCATCTCGGCTTGAAATGAAGCAGGCGCATTCGACAATCCAAAGGGCATGACAAGGAATTCGTAATGCCCCTCATGCGTCCGGAATGCAATCTTTTGTACATCCTCCGGGTGCACCCGAAGCTGATGATATCCCGCACGTAGGTCCAATTTGGAGAACACAGTGGCACCGGTTAATTCGTTCAGCAGTTCATCCGCGGTTGGGATCGAAAATCTGCCTTTGATGGTAATTGCATTCAAGGCGCAATAAGCCACGCAAAATCTCCAACTGCCATCCTTCTTTTTCACTAAAAGAACAGGCGAGGAGAAAGGACTCGTGCTGTGTCTGATTATGCCTTCAGCTAGCATTTCATTGATTAATTTTTCCATTACCCCTTTCTGGAAATGTGGATAGCGATATGGTTTGACATTGACCGGTGTTGCGTGAGGCTGTAGAGGAATCTTGTGGTCAGTATGGCGCCGAGGAGGCAGCCCATGAGGCACAGCAAAGACATCTTGAAATGTCTGTAAGACAGACCGTAGGGCAGTAGAAATCTGAGGATCAGTAATGCGAGCAAACTGCGTTGAGGCAGATAGCTCTGCTGCTGGAGACTGTTCGTTGATCGGAGTGATTGTCAATTGAAAGTAGGAAGCGACCGAATTGGTCACTTCACTGCGCTGCAACTGGCTCATGGTCATAGTGGAAATAGCCGCACTAGGTACTCCATGGAAGGTATGTTCTGTCCCGGCATACTTGAAAGTCATCCACATAGAATTATAATCAAACAATACCGGTCCCAAAGAGGCTAGCCACTGGACTCCCAAAACCAAATTGGCTCCATAGATTGGAAGAACGTAAAGGTCTACTGAGAAGTGGAAAGATCCTAAGGTGAGCGGAACCTTAGTGCACACTCCTTCACAGTGTAAGGAGCTTCTGTTTCCCACCGTCACTTTAAGATAATTAGATAGTTCAATGGGAAGTCCGAGATACCTAACTAGACGGGACTGCAGGAAGTTGTGTGTAGAGCCACTGTCAACCAGCACGGTCACTAGTTGGCCGAAAATGGTTCCTGGTAGTCGTAGAATAGTGGACGCCTGATGGCCTTCTAAGGCATGGAAGGATATGGATGGAACAGTATCTTGGCCTGGTGACAATTCTTCTGATAATAGGGACTGTGCGTTCTCTTCTTCAGACATAACTGCCTCTGATGATGGTTCGGTGTCTTCATCCTCAACCAGCATACACAAAAATTGAAGAGGTTTACACCGGTGTCCTGGGACAAACCGTTCATCACAATTGAAACACAAGCCCCGTTCTCGTCGGACAGTCATTTTAGCGGATGGGAGTTTCTTAATGGGGAATTTTGGACCCTGATTCAAAGAGAGGGGAGCCTTCGTTCCTGGTGGCCCAGGAGCATTGAGAGATCAAGCTACTGGAGGAGGTCGTTGTATAGTGTTGCGAGTGGCCTCTAGCTTTTCTTCCACTAATTTAGCCATTCCGATGGCCTCATGTAAGGATAAGGGTTTGAGCAGAAGGAGCTTGCGTCGGATATCATCTCGTAAGCCAAAAATGAAGCAATTCAAGAGGTTAGTGGCAGTGAGCCCTGGGGTGCGAGTGGACAGAGACTCAAACTCGGCCATGTATACCACCACTGTGGTGATTTGTCTGAGTTTGTACAACGCTGCCTCATAATTCACGAAGGAAGAAGGTCCAAAGAGAAGCTCCAGATCTCGAACGAAAAGCTCCCAGGTTGATAATTGCCAAGTAGCATGCATCCATTGGAACCACTATAACGCCGCTCCTGACATATAGAAGGCGGCGACAGTAAGCTTCTGCTCTGGAGGAGTACGATAGTATAGGAAAAATCGATCGATTTGGAACAGCCAACAAGTCACATTATCACCCGAAAAGAAAGGAATCTCGAGCTTAGGTAAGCGTGGCTGGAGCTTGTTAGGGTTTTCAGCAGTGTTTGACAATAAGGCTGGCATAGATGGAGAAAAGGACATAGTTGGCACTGTGAATGAGGAAGAACTTACGGTCGGCGTGGGAAGTAGCGGAGGAAGCGTCGATGTCATGGTAAATCGCTCCATTCGAGCTAGGGTAAGACTAATCTCTGCAATAGATTGCTTGATGTGTTCTGTATCAGCCTTATATGTTGCGATTTCGTCGGAATGTTGTTGAACGATAGCCACAACATCTTTCACTTCTTTTACCATGCCCGCAAATGCTTCATCGTGCACTTTTGAGCGAGTCAGAACGCCCTCGGCCATGTTCAGTCTCAATGAGAGCACCTTTGTTGCAGGAAACAACAGATCGAGCGAGGAGTTGGGCGGCAGAAGCGCGATCTACAGACGAAGGGAAGGGGGATTCGAACAGAAGAGGAGAGAAGTGCAGAGAATAGAAGGGGTAGGGAGAACACAGAACAGACAGGAGAGAATTGGTTGTAATTTCGTTAGCCTCAGAGGCCGTTCCGTTTCATTCTTATAGTCGCACAAAATAACAGAATAAAGAAATAACAGAATACGGGAAAACGGAAAAACGGACCCACAAGAGTTAGCAACAAAATAACAGAATAGCCTAGGGTCGGATGAAATCGTGATATTTCCCGGGTACCCGGGTTGGCTGGCTACTGCGGCGGAGCCCCCTAAGAGGGCCAACTGGGTTTGTGGGCTGGGCCGGACGCTGGGCTGGCTCCCTGGTGGCTAGGCCCGTAACAGAGAGAGAGAGAGAGAGAGAGATAGAGAGTAAATTAAGGCTGCTAGTAAGATAAAACCCAAGGTTTAGAAAAAAAAAAAAAAAACCTTTACTGGCACCGTAAATAAGGTCACATTCATGCACCATGATTTTAACGGCCCAGGAACCAAGCCCCATATTGAGACATTCAACCTAAAAGCAAAATCATTGTTGTGACACAATTTTTTTTTTTTACAATTTAGACATAGCCATTTCCGGATGAGGGTTCTGGGCTTGCCGTGGATTCGAAAAGGCCAATCTAAGTCTATCCACAGTTTTTTTAAAAAAAACATTTTATAAGTAAATAGGACGTGATGATTAACACGACTTGAACCCTTGACCAGTCATAGGGGAAGATGAAGAAACTACCAGCAAAGTTCCATGATTTGGGAACATAAAGGCTCACGCAAATAGACAAAAGGGGGAGAACCCGAAAAAAAAAAAAGGATGATTAGGCTTCCTCTGCAGAATCTCAATAAATATTACCCTTTCCCATTATTCCAAACATATAATGGAACGGGGAACAAGATTATAAATACATACATATTAAATTAGAAATGTCAAACTAGGCAGTACAAATTTTGGGCTTGGCAAGACATGTTGAGTGATATTGGAGCACTCTATTTGACCCCCTAAATATAAGGAAAAAGAAAATAGAATAAGAGAAGGAAAGATGCTACACACTTCAAGATTCAAAGCTAAAAATAGACTACTGGCAGAGCCACCTATGCACAAAGTATAAATTCTTCTATTAACCAAAAGAGGAAGGAAGCCATATTTAAATAATAAGCTCAAACTTACTTCTAACAGAGAACTAGAGAATATAGCATCCAAGCAATAAGGTAGTTAGATCAAATAAGTTACTTGAACTTAGAATTCCTCAATCAGAGACTTGTTCAAACTCAGTTGGGTAACTAACAAACCACGCTCCTTTTATCTCTCTCTCTCTCTCTCTTTAAAACCAAAACTCGTTAAGATAGCAAGCCAAGTTAGGGTAACAGCAACTTACTTCTCAAATTGAGTTGGTTTATCCTAATATAAATAAAAGATATTCTACTCGAGGTCAAGTCATAATTTGCTCATGCTCGTCCAAACTCAATTCTATATCTCAATGAGACAAAGTTAATCCGAGTTTTCAGCTCCTTAAGTCAATGAGCCATGTCTGAGAAACTCAATACTCAAATCCCACCCTTTAGTGAGATCAGGGGAGCACGAGATTCATCCAAATCCCATGAATTTGGTGGGACCAAAAGTGGGACGGGGTCAATTTCCAATAATCTTCCCAATCAATCACTTACAAATTACAATCCCCTAAACCAATGATGGAAGAATGTAATTTGGGGCGTAAAAGGCTTCATTTCTTCCAGATACATATTTCAATTTCAAGCACCAGTGTTTGGATTCGGAAAAATCACAATACATTCTCCTAGTAGAACGGAAGAAACAAAGGAAAGGTCAAATTCGAAGACAAATACGAAATTAGAGTACGTGAACACACCCGAAAAAGAAGTGGAGAGAGAAAATAAGCAAGGCATGAAGTATGAGCGAAGCAGGCCAGTGCGAGCAGTAATGCTGTTAGACGCATTGAGAAAGATGTTTTTGCTTCTTCTCGAACCCGTCAACAACGTTAGAGAAGCTGATGGTCTGACAGTTCTTATTCCTCCGCCGGCCGACAGACAAGGAACCATCGACAACGTCGACATTTTTCGCTCTCTCCTCTCTTTCTGCGTCTACGCTATCCTTATCCAACGGCAAATGGTTTGCATTAGGCGCTCAGAGCCACATTCTCAAAGTGGATGGGCCAATTTCAAGAGATCAAGTTTGGGCCTACCTGATGGGCTTAAGCCCAGGGTCTGAAGTTGGAAGGCCATACGATTCATACAATGGTTGGTTGGTTAGGGGGAAATCATTTGGTGCGTAAATACCGTTTCCCAAATCAATCATCCACCAACTAGGGCGAAATATCCAAATCGATAATTTTCTTAAGGGGTTTTATTAACAATATTAAGTTGGATAAACTAATATTTGATTTATTAAATGGAAATAATTGAGGGTATAATTTTATTTTTAAAAAAATTACAGTGTACTATAAATATATAATATGATTTGAGAGCAAATCATCTCACATTCTATATGGTTATTATAAGCTACGAATGTGTGCTTGCCTATTTTTCAGTCACTTTACACTATTTTTTTTAATGTCTCTACGTAATTTATTTTATTATGGATTAGATAAGCCTACAGCAAAATTATGCCCTCAATCAATTGTATTTAGAAGCTTAAATATGTTTTTGTCCAAATGAATACCCCATACATATGAAAAGCACCCATTTGGGTATTTAGTATGTCTAATATTGTTGCCTGTTCAGACCTTTTATAAAAGCTGTTGAAAAGCCAATTCGTCCATAATAATTTACTATAAATTAAATATTTAATAATGAGGGTCTTTAAACAATGGTGGAATTATCTCTTGTACTAAGGGTCATGAGTTCGAATCGTAAAAACTATCAGCTACATAATATTCAAATTGGTTTGCTTCTTCCCCATATTCAGCACATATGGAGAGTTTGTGGACCAAAAATGTCCTTTCTAATATTTAAGAACAATTGGTAATAGGATTTAAAACAAATATCTAAAACTGGGAAGTAATATGAGAAGTAGGCAGCTGGCATTGGTATCCTGCTCATCATCAATAAATTTGATGGCAACATGATATGATAATGCCTTGCCAATCAATCTCTTTCTTATCTAACGGTTGTTGAGTCGTGATAATGTTTGTCAGCCACCACGTCTCTGAGTTTCACAGCAGCAACTAACTCATGGCCCCCTTGCGGCTGGCCCGTGCGGACCAGCTACAGCGACCGATTCACTTCTCACCAATTGGATGTTTTGCTTATTTTACACTCACTCCATTTTCTGTAGTACAGTGGAGAAGGATAACCTCCTATGAAGATGGAAGCTGCCGAGTAATAATCTAAATTAAGGTAAAGCAGAGTCGAGGACAATCAATCTCGTCACAATAAACGGATCCATTTTACAAGTTCATTTATACTCAATCTGTTGAGAAAGCGAGCGGACTACTTCCCTGATCCAACAGAACAGTAAAGAAAAACAAGTAAAGAAGAACAATGAACACACAAAATTTTTACGTGGAAAACCCTTCTCAATCAAGGAAAAAATCACGGGACAATCCGTCCACTGAAACGCATTTCACTATGTGTGAGATTTTGGAGACAACAGTTGAGAATAAAGAGAAATCGAAAAGCACACCTTTACCATTTTTCTCTTTTTCACTCACACCAACCAAAAAACTACAACAACCCCAACTGAGGTAATAATATTTACATAGAAGGATAGAAACAATTCTTGCCAACAATGTGAATCTTCCCTTCCAGAAAAATCGCCTTCAGCGTAATTGCCTGAGATCTCATACCTCCAAGAAATCTGCTGAGTTGGTATTTAACTGAATTTCCAAAACGGGCGGCCAGCTGTAGGCCGTCTGTGTTCTTTACGACCGGTCAACACTTCTATTGACCATCTGAGTGGTTGTTCTCCAGTATTCTCCAAGGAACCGGTTAAGTTAACTTCCAAGGCGGTTAATATCAAAACCGGCCATGTAAACCGCCAATCCGGTCAACTCCCCATTGACTGTCTGAAGTCTTGCTCACCAATCCGGTCAACTTTCCGTTGACCGTCTGAGCCTCGCCCGCCAGACCTGTCTAGTTCTCAGTTTCCAAGAACTTCTTTACGGGAGTGATCCTCGACACAATCACCCACTTAAATATGAATATTATTATGTTTAAAATAATTATAACCATGAGGAAAAATGTGCTTGCGGTTGATGACAGAAAACAATCCAACTCAGTGCCACAGCCCCAATACCAACAATAAATATAAAAACGCAAATAAAGCAAACCATAAACCAAAAATCAATACTGACGTAGGAAAATTAGTATCTGTAATTAACTTCAAATATCTTCAAAAATCGTCTTAGGATTGGCCAAACTCTCCTTATTTGGCCTTATTGTTAATACGCATACTAAATACTCATCAAAGCATAAGAAAAAATATATATTAATATCAGTCTAATAACACCATCATTAAAAACATAAAATAATATTCAAAATAGGGCCAATCAGACCAAATATAAAATATAGCAAAGTTACAATTCCAAAATGACAAGTCATAATGTCTTCAGGCTCTATTATAAATTCCAAGTACACAATTAAATAATTATAATCTAATCTTTCGTTGTCTCTATTAAAAAAATTCTACAAGAGATCCAAGTCCACTAATTTAATACGTTATAAAAGGATGACAAGAGTTAACCTAACTCTCATTAAAATATATGTGTGTGTGTAAAAATATGATAAGTGTAAGCCTAATACTCGTTAAAATATATTTTATGTATAAAAATATAGTAAGAGTA
>JAODPA010130908.1:0-10510 GCA_025585075.1 Nepenthes mirabilis | reverse complement strand
TCCCCTATAATTTTTTAAAAAATAAATTTGAACAATGTCTTGCATTGGAAAAAAAAAAAACAAATAGGCATCAAATCTCATGTTTATATTATCAATAAAATATCATTTTCAAGATTAAAATTTATAACTAAAATGGTGTTAGCATGCATTTGTACATGGAACATTTAACATCTGAATTTACAGCATAAAAATTCAATGAAGCTGAGTAAAACCTCCAAATGAAAACTGAAATCCATTCAACTATTCAGAGATCTTTCTTTATGTATTACTCTGCCAACTAGCACAAACCTACAAAACAACCAACGGGGGGTCACCAAGAGTCTAAAACTATCTATCAAAAACCGATCCAACCAACGGCTACATTTACAGAATCAAACAAAATTATACATCTTCATCACATAATTCTTCTGGTTGATCATTTGTCTCCTTTTTGGCTTGATTATCCACAGAATCCTAACGCAACAAATATTCCACTCAAGTCAGAAATATACAAGTGATATCAACACTAGAAACAAGGAAGAATGTTCATGCATCTTACATTTGAATTTTCAGCTCCATATGCCTCCATAGCCTTCTCATACTCAGCCTTGAGAGCTGCAGCCCTATCCACGTATTGCTTTTTCTCCTGAATTTAATAAATGTATGGATTCAGGAAACAGCAGCATTTGGACAAAAGACCATCACAATTCATATAGAATCAGCAGGCAAACAGGAAGACATCTCACTTCATCAGTCATGGATTTCCACTTTTCCCCACCTTCCTTGGCAACCTATGAATCAAATCACAACCAACAACTCATGGATATGACCATCATCCATCCATCAAAGACAATGAACAGGTGATACCATGAAGGGGGAAAGAAAATAAGATGTACCTCGGAACCCTTCTTACTATCAGGGTGCTGTTCCTTATACACCTTCCTGAAATCCTCCCTATGAATTAAAGAGGGTTTCAAAGAAAAATTCCCATTAATCCAAATTTAAAAAAATACAACAAGAACGAGCCTATGCAGAGACACATATGAAGAAAAGATTACATGAAAAGGAAGAAAGCAGTTGCAGGACGCTTGGGTTTGTTAGGATCCTCAATCTTACTCAATCTTCTCTTCTTTGGCTTTGACTCTGGAGATGAAGGGGTTGCTTTCTTCCTATTGGCAATATCCAAAATTTACTAATGCAATGGCATCGCATTTCAAGTCCAAAAGGAAGCAACAAGATCAGAAATTGAAATTTAACCTATCAACTGGCTTCTTCTTGAGCTCAGCCGGCTTCTTCTTGTGGTCAGCGGGCTTTTCTACAATCTGAGCCTCTGATGAAGCAAACCAACAATTAGACTCCAATCATTCTAAATCAAAAACCTTTACTAGACAAAACTCGTACAACGTAAATAAGCATGATAAGGTGAAAACCCACCAAGATTCATCTTAATTCTGGCTTCAAGGCTGCAGCTGTGAAAGTCGACGAGTGCTACTGGCACGCTGCTATTGCATTCCTCGCTGCCATTTTCATCAAATTAAGGACACTTGTGCATCAATAGTGCAACATACAAAATCTACTAAAACCAATTTAAGGGGGTGCTGAGAAAATCGCAATTGTTGACAAAATATCAGAAACCCAAATATTAAGGCCACAAATCGCAACACAATCCTTCATAAACACTCCCAAAAGCAACCACCACTAAAATTTATTGTGTAATGGCAGAAAAAAGTGCTTTTCTCGCAAAAGTAGGAGCACCCAAGTGACCACAAACAGTAAGGATACAGAACGCCACAAAAACCTCAAAAGAATAGGGAACAAAGCATCTAACGATCGTGCAAATATTGGAAAAGTGTAAATTCCTCAGACCAGACGATAAAATAGTTCACACGAATGAAAAATCTAGCGATCAACGGGGGGGAAAAAAAAAAAGAAAAGCGAGAGAGTGGTTACCAGCGAGCAAAAGCACTGCCGTTCTTGGCACGCTTCAGAGTCGCGGGAGTATCAGCCTCTACTCTTTTCCTCGATTGCGCCGCATTGCTCTTCGACGATCCTCCGGCCATTTCTCTCACTAATGTCGGCAGTGACTGCTGGGGTAGAGAGGTATGGAGCTCTGAAGATGCGAAACGGAGGGTAAATATAAGCAAGGAGCCAAACGCTGGAATGGAGGGAAGAAGTCGAGCCGTTCTAGTTTCGGCCTTTTCAAATTCGCGCGTACTGAAAACCGCGGGGTTCAATTTCAATCGAATCAGTAGATTTGGACACGGATCCTCGGCCTGGCATCCTTCTCCGCCGTCGATGCGAGCAAATTTCGGTGAACCGTGCAGATGTTATTTTACTTCTTTTTTTAGGGAAATGTTAAAGAATATGTTAATCTCTTGATTTCATTCCATTTTTAATTTTAATTTTAACTTTTTTTATTGGCCCGTCAAATTTTATGCTTTCATGGTTACATTCTTGTTGCGTTCTGGTTCCACGGGGCCCGGACGGTAGAGAGATGCAGAGGTTAGCGAGGGCAAGTCTGCGCATGACCTGCTATGGCCGAGAGATGCGGGATGTTGACGACCCAGCGGGATCTCTCGGGGACCAGGCTCGTTAATGAGGGGTGCGTCCAATCTGNTCTCTCACTACCATTAGTGATGTTGAAGTCTCTGCTGATTTGCAGGTAGTTTTGCTCCTATTTTCAGTTGATTTAGCTTTTAAGTTTCTTGGATTTTTATTTGTTTTAGTAGTTGTATTTGATATTTTGTATCCACGGTTTATAGTATCTTAAGTTTGGATGATTGCCAGTTTTCGGTTATAGTTTCGCTCACCTACATTAGAAAGCAGAAGGGCAGATTTATTGGGTGTAATTTGGAACACTGCTTTGTCATATCTCTAAACAAACTAAGATAAGGTTGTTTTTTCGGAGAGAGTTATTTTCTTCTGAGTTCTCCATCCACATACCCTATGCAATGTGATGCGTATCAGGAAAATTGATTCAACCCGTATCCTTTATTGACCCGTTTCTGAGGGTCTTCTGAAGTCTTGAACCAGTTTCCTTGGCCATAAACAAAACCAAGAGGTGAAAGGGTCCCAGGAAGATTCTCCTCGGACCCATTCAATGTACAAATTATTAAAATATTTCAAATAATAGATGGAAAAAATAGAAAGTACTAATATAGATAGGAGGAGAATTTACTGGGCCTGATTCGTCAAGCGGGGAGGCTGAGGCCTATACAGGCCACGTGGTTCTTTGGGAATTAGGAGGTCCTATCATCTGTGCCTTTTGGGCCTATCCAGGCCTCATATTCGTTATGAGTCTTTCAAAGCCTTAGATCTATATCGGACCTATTCAACCCTGAACCTGAGCTAGTCTTGCTTGAGTGGCTCATTGTGACTGATATCAATGAAGCGACCATAGTTCAGTCATTGTCGTGATGGTTAGCAACAACGCTATCTGGCTGGAGGATCTAGAAGCAAACCTTGAGTGGGCTTTGGCAACCAATGCTGGTGCCATCCAGCAACTGTAGGTGCTGAGCGCAGGGAGAATGGGCGCTGGTGTTGGTACAGGCATTGCCAACACAGAGAGCTGGGAGGTAGTCGTGACTGGCAAGACGGTGACAATCCTAGGCGTAGGCCTAGCTAGGGTTCAGGCGAGAGACTGGAGGCGTAAGCATGGTTGGCGCAAGGAGCTAGGCAGCAGTCGAGGCAGCATCAGTTCTGGGCGTAGGGTTGGCCAAGTTCTAGGTGAGTGGTAGCAGGTGCAGGGACAGCCGGAGGCAGCGACAAGCTTGTGCGAAGGCCTGACCAAGGTCTAGGCGGGTGGCTGGGTGCCATCCGATGGCAACGGGGGCACGAGTCCAACAGCAAATCCATTGGCAGTATACTCGGTCCAAGACAGCAACGGTCTTGGTTGGTAGGGATGGTAGCCAACAGCGGCCTTGGCGTTGGGCTGCTGCGGATGCCTGGCCTCTCTCCCCTCTCCTTCTTGCCTTCCCCCGTTTAATAGAGGAGGGCTTGGCACACGAGTCCAATAGCAAATCCGTCGGCAGTATACTCTGTCCAAGACAGCAACGGTCTTGGTTGGTAGGGATGGTAGCCAACAGCGGCCTTGGCGTTGGGCAGCTGCGGATGCCTGGCCTCTCTCCCCTCTCCTGTTTGCCTTCCCCCGTTTAATAGAGGAGGGCTCGCTTTCTGATTAGCAAGCAATGTAGGCTGCATGTAGGGCACCTGCCGCTAGGTGCATAGGTGGGCACCTGCGATTGACCCATCCTTAACTGTCTATTCACCCATCTAGGTCTGTAATTATCTATTCAATTGTCTATTCATTCATCCAGATCCTTAATTTTCTCCCATCCAAGTTAGCTATCGCTGATCCACTTTATTGGAACCTAACACTAGCCCCTAGCCTTTGAAGCTGTATTTTGGGCTTGAATGCTGTTATTTTTATTTAGTTACTAGTCCTGCTGCTTTTGCTATCAAACATGTCTTATATACCTTTTCTTACTTCCACGGAGGATTTAGTGGAGTTTTGTGAGATGTATAGTGTCTCAGTGGAGTATGGCATTGTAGTTCCTAGGCCAGGTGAAAAGGCATCCACCCCTCCAGCTGGTTGCTTAAGCATCTATGTGGCCTACCTAAGGACAAGTGTTTACTTTCTATTGGCTGCTCGGGAGTTAGAGTCCATTTTGACTGCCTTAGGCCTTTCTGGGGTGGCTTGCATCCTCTTGATGGAGAGTGTGTTTATGTTATTTACTTATTCATGGCTCATCCGACACCTGGGTGTTTGGCTCTTGTGGTCGTGTTGTCATGGCTTATACTCCGGGAATGATTAGCAATGTCATCATTATTAGACTATCCAGTTACCGAACAATATCCATAAGATAAGGCTTAGCCCACATATGAGGTATTGTGTCCTCCATTCGATTCTTTATCCCTTATTTCCATAGGGACCCTTGACGGCTTTTTGACCATCACTTCCTAAATTGTTCCATGGTCCTTTCAAATCTGTGTAAACCTTTGCATGCTTATCCAAGCTTATCGTTTTCGTATTCACATAGGTCTGCTATTGCCTGTTCTCGCGTCCGGTGTGAGTGATTCAAACAATCATTCTCGTGTCCCATGACAAGGGATTCAAACCATCGTTCTCATCAAAGAGAGTTTGAGGTCTGTGGTTTCTCGAGCTCTGATTTTTGGAACTCATCAATGCCCCTAGTTAAGTCATCTGATTGTTTTGGCTAGGGGGTAATTTTGGTCTGGTGCGATTTGGTTGAAAGTGCTTGGCTTTTAATAGGCACTGTAGCCTTCTGCATGCCAACGTGTTTTTCTCTGAGATTTTGATGGTCCTGTGTATCCTTGGGACCTTGTGGCTGCTGTGGAGCCATTATTCCATGGATTTTGTTAATAATCCTGTTAAATCTATGTGGGCCTTTGTAAGCTTGTACAAGCCTTGGTTCAAGGAATGCTTAGACCAAATGACCAATAATAGCGGGTGTGCGTTTCCTGCATTGGAATGAATCTATGTACAGGGTTGTTAAACCCTTGACTCAGGGTCAACCAAGCTATGGTTTATTTCCTGATTTGGTCCTGTAAAACTCCGTGGGCAATTTCTTTTCTTGGCGCTGTGGTCTTCTGGCGCGGAGAGCTAATCCAACAGTGGCGTCTTCCCCTGAGGTGCATTTTGGTAATGGCTCTAGTGGCAATAAAGTAGGCGAACCTTGGCATGGTTCCAGTGGCAATGGCACCATTCAATGACCGTCAAGAACAGACCTTTTTGGCTCGACGCCTGTGGGGCAGTTGGGAAAGAGACCTGCTAGTGCTGGTGCCTGGATGGATGCAAGTGGCTGACATGGGATGCCAGGCATAGTCCCTGGCGTAAGTGGCCGTTGCAGGGAGAATGACAGAGGTCTTATATGCTGGTGCAGGCAGCTAACCAGATGGCAGACAATGATGCCCTCAGCGGTGGTAGCAGCAAGGCCCATTGGCATCAGACTTGGCCAAGGTTGTGGACGGCATTAGACTTCACTGTGGGCATGGAAGGCGGACACTTGCCCACGGATTTGGCTGACTCTAAGTCTGGCACCCAGTATGGCATTTGGCTAACTTGGGTCAGCACCTGGCTTGGGTACGTTCATCCGAAGTGGTCATTTATCCAAATTAATTGTTCATTCGAACTTCGGTTCATTCTAACTGACGCTCATCCGTACTCGGCATTCATTCGAACTGGTCGTTCATCTGAACTGGTGGTCATCCGAACTGGTGCTCATCCAAACTTGCATTCATTGGAACTTGGCGTTCATCCGTTCATCCAACCCGCCATCCATCCGACTCGCCATTCATCCGTACTCATGTTCATCCAAATTGCCATGTATCCAAATTCACGTTCATCCGAATTGGCATTCATCCAAACTCTCTATTCATCCGAACTGCCATTTATCTGAACTATTCATTTAGTCAAATTAATTATTCATCATAATTAATTTACTGCACACATGGAATTAGCCAGTGTGTGACTCAATTGGTGTGGGTGATTGGCCTGGGTTAGCTGGTGCAGGGACCGGGGGTGACTAGATGCTGACCTTGGCCCCCACCTAGAGTCGGTCACTGGGGTCGGATGGGCGGTGACCCCAACTTCCCTCGGAAGCTTCTCTACCTCCTAAATCAAGAGTTTCTCTCTACTACTCTTCATCCTTCGGTTGCAGAAAGCCTAGCCTGTGGCAGTGATGGTCATGGCCACAGACCCTGAGACCTTTATATTTGAGAAGATCACTCTTTTGGCTTCTCCGTCTCTCTCTAAGGGTGCTCTTCTGTTGGTCGTCCACTAGGAGCTCCATCAATCTTTGGGGGCCTTTCACACACAGTCAGCAAATTCCTATTCCTTGGTGGCTACGTGATTGGTTGCTAGATTCAAAATTTAAATTGACAAGATCAGAAAAATTGACCTTGAGAATGATTCCAAGCGGGGAGACATCCATCTCAAAGGGGAGGAAATCCAAAATCTAAAAGGAATGAAGTAGTCTGTGCTGAAATACCATCCCTGAGAGCTGTAATGGAAGATCATCCTCATGCTTATAAGGAGGTTCTGGTGGCTTTGTGCGAGGAGTCGTCTGGCACAGGGATTATGTCAATGGTGGCTGCGGCAAAGGCAACTCATCCAAATTTAAACCAAAGTGTGCTTCCAGTGACCTTGTGCAAAGGAGGCAAACAGAGGAGGTTGTCCATCGCTCCTAAATCATGGGCTAACATGGTCTAATATGAGGCCAGTTTCTGTGGTACTCAACTTTCATATTTTCCATTCACAATCAAGGATGATAAGGTGGTTATTAGGCCGTCCATTGAAGTTGCTTGTTGGGGGGGCTAGCTAGCAGGGAATCCGAAGTTGGGTTACCACGACGGACTAGTGGCAGCACCATCCAGCTGCCGTGAGTTTTAGCACCAGTGCAAGCAGGCATTGGGCCTGGGGACATGGACTACTAGCACAAAGGCTGTGGGCGCCGGGTCCTACCGTTGGGTGCAGGTGCTGGTGCTAGTGGCAGGCACATGGCCAGCTGATATGTTGTGGAGGCCCTATGGCCTGACTCATCTAATCTTGATATGTTATCCATTTTTGTTAGTAGTGAACGGCCTTTTGTCAACATTTCCACGGAGGGTAACAATGATGCGTACTTGAAAAATCAATTCAACCTAAAACCTTTAACAACCTGTATCTAAGTATGATCCGAAGGATTAAACCAGTTTCTTGCACACCATAAACAAAAATAATAGGTGAAAGGAGCTCAGGAGTATTCTCTTGGAGGTCCCTCCAATGTTCAAATTAACAAAATAAAATAACAGATGGAATTAATAAAAAGTATTAGTGTAGCCAGGGAGAGAATTTATTGGGTCGGGTATGCCAAGCAAGGAGTTTGAGGTGTATCCAAGCCACATAGGAGGGTGTTAACGTTCGTGTATTTTAGGCCTATCCAAGACTCATATTTTTTATAAGCCTATCCAGGCTTTATATCTATACTAGACCTATGTAAGTCTTAAATCTGGGTTAGTCTTACTTGAGTGGCTCACTGTGGTTGGTATCGGCAAAGCAACCACAATGCAGTCATTGTAGCGACGGTTAGTAGCAACATTGTCTGGCTGTAGGATCTAGAAGCAAACCTTAAGTGGGCTCTAGCGACCGATGGCGGTGACATCCGGCAACCATAGGTGCCAGACGTAGGTCATTGGCGTGAGGAGATTGGCCATCGGTGCAAGTACGTGCATGGCCAGCACAGAGAGTTGGGCGGTGAAAATCCTGGGCGCATGCCTGGCTAGGGTTTAGGAGGGTGACTAGAGACGCAGGCACAGCTGGCCCAGCGAGCTAGGCAGCAGCCTAGGCAGTGTCAATTCTCAGCATAGGCTTGGCCAATGTCCCTATGAGCGGCCGAAGGTGCAGTTATTGCTAGAGGTGGCAGTTGAGGCAGGGACAAGCCTGGGCATAGGCTTGGCCAGGGTCCAGCCGTGTGGCTAGGTGCCATCTAGAGGCGGCAAGGGTGCGAATCCAACCATGAAGTGGCAGCTAGTGTTGGTAGGCACCATCCAAGAGTACCTTACTCGATCCGGGACAACAATGGCCTTGGCTAGGGGTGATGGCAACCAATAGCAGCCTTTGCGTTGGGTTGCGGTGGCTAGCGCAGCTGGCCATCCGCCAGCCTCTATCCCCTCTCCTCTTTGCCTTCCCCCCTTCAAATAGAGGAGGGCTTGCTTCCCAATTGACAAGCAACGTAGGTCAGGTGCTGGGTGGCATCCTATATGCAGCCTTAGCTGCATGCAGGGCACCTGGCGCCAAGTGCACAAGCAAGCACCAATGATTGGCCCGTCCTTAACCATCAATTCACCCATTTGAGCCCTTAATTGCCTATTTAATTATGTATTCACCCATCTGGGTCCTTGATTTCCTCCCATCCAGGTTAGTTATTGTGGGTCCACTCTACTAAGACCCAACACAATGGATTAAAATGGGCTGTTGCCCTATGAGCTTGCAATTCATGAAGCCTTCTGATGCGAATATCATATCAAATATTCTAAGAAGATTTTAGAAGATTTTATGATTTTATTGGCTTTTATTTGTTTTTCTTGTTTATTTTTAGTAATAGATAATTTGTTACCAAATTATCTTAGGCCTAGTATTTTCTTTATAAAGACCCTATGCTCTCATTTTTGGATCATTAATGATTGATGATTGATCACTGATGATTAATTGATGAATAAATGTTTGAGAAATTGATTGTAATTGAACAATTGTGACTTCATTTTCCCTCTCTCCCTTGGTTTGATCTCTTTCTTGTCTCTATCCCTCCAGTCTTTGTTCTTGTATCTACCCCTCTATAGCTCTTCTCTCTACTTTTTTTCTCCTCCCTACATCAAATTGGTATCAGAGATAAAGTCCTACCATTTTTTGCCTTTAGCAACATCACCACCCCACCAGCAACGAGATCATCTCTACTAGTTTGACCCAGGTATATTGTAACTCTATTAGAGTCCGCAGGATTGCACATCTTCAGGCCCAAGTTATGGCCTTTAAGACAATATTAGCAGCTCAGTCCAATCTTGCCTCCCCTCCCACATGTCTAGTAACGTTGGTGGCCGCTTGCACTGCTGCTCAGCTTGCAGCTGGGAAGTTTTCTACAGAAGGTTTACTCGACTGGGTCGAGTCCCAACCACCTGGGGAAAATTGACGTGGATATCACATTAAATATTCCAAGAAGATTTTAAAAGATATTATGATTTTATTGACTTTTATTTATTTTCCTCATTGGATAAGATTCTAGTTTGATTTTATTATGTTTTATTTTATTACGATTTCTTATTTTTAGTAATAGATAATTTGTTATCAAATTATCTTAAGCCTAGCATTTTCTTTATAAAGACCCTATGCTCTCATTTTGGATCATTGTTGATGATTGATCATTAATTATTGATTAATGAATGAATATTTGAGAAATTGATTACAATTGAGTAATTGTGACTTCCTTTCTCCTCTTTCCCTTAGTTTGATCTCTTTCTTGTCTCTACTCTTCCAGTCTTTGTTCTTGCCTCTATCCCTCTATAGCTCTTTTCTCTATTTTTTTCCTCCTCCCTACATCAGAATCCGAGGGGCCATTATTATGCTTGGGCATAAGGAAGTCCAGGAATGTTAATTTTTTCATTTCTGGTTTGTTTTTTATTGGTAAGGAAACTCATGCACACAACTCAAGGAGAATTAAACCTTAAATTTTCTTATGGAATATCATGCACTTCACTACTTGAATGACATATGGGCATACTTCAACTAATTTGGGTCAATGAACGAATGAAATGGCCAACATAGTCTCATGAAGCACGGGCTGCCAATTTTAAATGATAATATACATATGATATTTATTTATCCACCTAAATGTATTGTACAGTTCAATTAACTGAAATTTCAAAAATCTAAATCAGTCTCTGAACCAAATGTTGGAAAAAATCACCAATTAACTGAAATATAGGTGATTGATTAACGTATATTTCATATCATCTATGTTGCCCTTAGTTCTTTTAT
>JAODPA010130907.1:0-16884 GCA_025585075.1 Nepenthes mirabilis | reverse complement strand
TATTTAAAGATTTAATTTTTCGAACCTTAAGTCATAAACTGTGACTCTATTATATAGAATAGTCAATTTATACATTGATAGACAAAAATACCAAACCTTTAACTAATTAGTATTGGATATGTGACTATCTAAAACCCTTCATAAACTTGAAGATTGAGCTACCCGGACATATTCTGATTCCTCTGAAAGAAGATTCAGTTTGACCGAATTCCTTCAACCACAAACACACATGAAATCTACTATAAGCCAAATATCAAAACTCTATAAGCTTGCTGGCTAATCAAAGTATTGTTTAGAGTAAGTAAAAGATCTAAAGGCATCTAAACTCTCATCAATAACAAAGAAAATCTCTCAAAATGACGGTGATTCTCTAAAAATCAAGGTTCAACAATTGAAGTCTCAAAGAAGGTTCTCTCTCTTTCAATTGATATCCCCCATCTCTCACCTTAAAAACAGCAAGAGGTTGGGGCTTCCAAAACGAGAAGAAAGCTCCAGTGAGAGCAGATGAAAAACATGAAATGTGGGCTGATAACAAACTTTGGCTGGAGCAAAGATAGCGCTAGCATCTGGCAAATAGGTATTGAGGCTCTACTGCTTGAGCTGCTGCCGCGCAACCAATGCATAATTAACCTCTGTAGCCATACAATTTGAGCTGTTATTGAACTTATTTTTTAACTCATTTCTTGGACATGAGTACTTGGCTCCGTATTATGCTGAAGGATAAGTGTTTGGAGGGCTTTACTTTATACTTATTTTCAGACTTTTATCTCCCTTTTTAGGAAAAGTGAGCAAATTTATAGACACATTGATAATTAATAGTGATTTTCTCAAGAAAAATAACCAGTTAAGACTTAAGTGGTTAAGTAAATTGAAAACTGATTAGTTCAACTATTCTTATGTACATTTTGATCTTAAGAATTTTTGGAAGTAGTTTATCCTATAATGACGAGTAGTTGATATTAGTAAGGCAACCCTTGTCTTAACTAAATGTAAAGTTGATACACTGTTTACTTGATATAGCCACTCGGTAAAGTTAACTGTTTAGCTTGATTAACTATTTGATTAGATTAACAGCTCAATTTGTAATTCCAATATTTAGTCATTCGAGAGTATGATTTGACCTTTTCAGCATCCTTTTGATCACTCAACCACTTGATCATCCGCCAGATTATAATTCTTTCTTATTAAAATTAGGTCAAGCTAAGACTCTATTCTTAAAACTTGAGCCTAATGGGTTAATAAGTACTTTCTTATTTTTGAGCTTACTATTCATGAGTTTATTATGCAAACAGGTTGGCCGTATTGAGGCTATAACCAACATTAATCCATTTATTAAATTATTCGAGCACTTCTTCTCAAAGGACTTGAATTCAATAAGCAATCAATACTAATTGGTCGCATCAATCAAATTATACCATTTGATTATTTTAGTAGAAATTCATTGACCGTCAACTATATACTTTTATTTCAGAATACTTCATTTTTTAGCTTATTTTTTGTCATAAAAAGAGTTAATTTCTCATTCCACATTCTTCATCTAATTTTCACACTTTAACAGTTAATGGAGTTGGCTAGATCTTTTAAACCTTTCTACGCTTGGTGGATCTTTTGTCTGGGGTAGAAGAGAGACAATCCTAGTGCCATAATGTTGCTCTGAATGTCATCAATGAAAGTCATCTTGATTTCACTTTTTTTAGACAGGAACCCGTTTTGATTTTTCTCTTTTACATAACATTGTCATCCGAACTAGCATTTTGCCTTGATAATTGCTTGTAAGACCTTATGCAACTTTGTGCATCTTGACTCATACGTCCACCATGGAGAATATAGTTTCCTTTCATCAGTTTGTGGGAGTTGTCTCGCTAAGTGTTACTATTTTTCTTTCCATTTCCACGAATTGTCTTTGCAAAGAGGCATGTTGAATCTTCTACTGCTAATAAGATTTATCATCCTGATTCTTTTCTTTTTTTTCCTAACCTGGTCAGATTAATATTTTCATGTTGAAATATATATTATACTTGAATATTATCCAGGAATAAATGAAAAGATGATATTTTTTATTTCTATATTCGGACTTTATGTGTTGATTTATTCCTTTTATATTTAGAACTTGTATTCATCCACATAGAATTTTAAGTCAACAAAAGTTTAGATTAACCAATAAATTCATACAGAATTTTTTAAATTCTTACTTATGAGGTGTGAGAGTATGCCGGTGATAACCTGTCAAATGACTTTTTATTTGAATAAATCTTAACAACTCAATATTCTAACAAATCAATACTCTTAATTAAATAGCTTGAATTTTAAGAGTCCAGCCCTTTATCTCTTTGAACCGGTTGAATTTTATTTCATTGCATTTGAATAGCTTGTTGGGAAACAAGTTAGATGACATCAGTATCATAATAATTCTTGTGACTAAAATAACCCATTGATGATATATTTAATGTTATGTCAAATGGCTTCCTTTGTATCACTTGGAATTCTTGTTTCACTAGTTATTAATATACTATGTTCTGATTTTAAATAGAATGGAAGACATATATTTATATAAGAGATCAAAAGAAAAAAAAGCATGCCGTTTGGATTAATATTTTTTGAAAATGCATCGTTACCAAATTCGTGTGTGTTTTCAAAATCCATCACCTCCTTTTCAACTATTTAAATCCAAGTTGGGTTTCTTCTTGTTTCTATACTTTTGAACTCTTAACCTTTGGAATCCTATAATCTCTTTGCTTACTATTAACAATCACCTTGCAAAGCTCTCTTAGAAATTTTATCAATATTACGTCATCTTTGTCCCTATTAAACATACTTGATATCTACAATGAGTTTGATATTTTAATTGTTATTTTATTTATTATATCTTTTTCGGATAAGAGGGCATGCTCCCCCCAAGATAGTTTCATTATAGTTTAAGAAACTCATTTGAAAGATGGATTTTGTCTCCCTATTGCCAAGAAATTTATGGAGATTATAGAGGTCCTCAAGATCTCTATCACATGACTTTACCCTAATGTCATATGATACTTGGTGGTCTTGTGTGTATTTTTCTAATGTCATGGGCTTAGATTAGATGTTCAGATAGTAAAAGTCATTCTATTTTCACTAGAAAAATGATTAAATTTCCTTCACCCTGAAAAATGGTTTTAAAATAAATGGAGAAAATCTCTATTCTGTAAAGAATTAAAAAGATTAGTTTTTTTTTTTATTAAAGTCTCTTTTGATTGGATTTTATCAAATAATTTGAGTGATATGAATCCAACTTACTTTAATTCGGTCAACGAGAATGAGCTTCTTGATATCAAAACTTACGTAGATTTAGTGAATAAACATGTCACTGAGTTGCAAAATATCAATAGTTTTCTCACCTTCTTTGCTTTGGAATTAGTTAATTGGTATATAGCTGTAGAGGGTGATATTAAGTCATCTTGATGTTGGTTAGTCTAGCAATTTCACTAGCGGCTCCTCCTGCTGATGAATTATTGAGGGAAGTTAATGCTATTTTTTAATCAGTGCATGGCTGATGTTAGAACCGAGATAAGAATAGAAGAGACTATATGATCATCAACTCCAATCCTTGTCTCTTCTCCTTTGAGTTCCTTAGGAAGCATTCCTATTTCACTTGATAATGAGAGGATCCTAATTGTTTTGTTAGATAAGGAATGTGACCCTTGGTATCACTCCACGTGTAGGAGGGTGTTGGGCACTGCTACCGCTATTGTTAAATGTGGGATTCCTCTTTCAGTGGACAAGTAGTGAAAATTTCGACCATTTGCCATACCTCTTTAAGACAATAAGGTATTATTGATGACATATTTATTGTAAGGGATATTGAAATTCAATCGGTATCTCAATTTTTAAGTACCAAGGAATCTGATTTTTGGGGGGGGGGGGTCAAAGCTTTCACCATTTAGTGTTTCAGTTAACTCTGTAGTGTCAAATCTGTAGTGTTGTAGGCCTTCATTTTCTCTGAATCCTAGTGTTATAGGTTCTACATCTGATTCCATTGTAAGAGAGGATTTTTTCACCCAAGATGTATATTTTTATAATTTATCTTTAATTCTTTACTTAATTTCATATTGCTAATATGCGCTTTCACAATCCTTAGAAATTGACTATAAAGTGAGGTGCAAACTATTGTTGTAGGATCAAGAGATTAAGCATTGGTTAAGATTTTACATTGATTTAGTTATAATTATGAGCTTGGAATACAAAGTAGTAATTGTCAAAGTTAGGGCGTTAAGTCTTGAGAGTAGATTGGTCCACTTAGAAAGAATTTGCTAAATGAGTAAGCAAAGCTTAAGATGCATAAAGTTGAAATAATTTGCTCATAAATCTAATTGCCATTGTAGTCCTAGAGCTAATTTTTCAAGAATAGGGCTACTAAGGCAGATTAAATTTGATTTTGTGGCTAAGAACATTATTAAGGGACAACGAGTAGATTCTTTACAACTTGAAGAGTCATTAAGAAGGAACATTTCACTAGAAGAACTTGGTTATTTGCTTGATACCAGTTTTAATGATGATGTCAATCTTTTTAAGTGGATAAATTTTTTGGTAGTTTTGAATTTCCTTTAGTTGTTTAGACGTAAGGAATTCTACAACTATTTTGGCTTCAAAAGTTAGAGATTTTAGGGTTCAATCGAATCTTTACGTCCTCGCCAGGATTTCTAGTGTTTGGTGTAGTATAGCTTTTAAATTTCTCATCCATTAATTTGTAATTTGGTGCCATAGTTTTGCAATAAGATGATATAATTTGTTATTTAATGAATATCGCTTGATTCTTTTTCCTCATTATATAACCAAAGTTGATTTACGCTAATATAGATCGTGGAGCCTAATTCCCGAGCATATGAACTTTGGATATTTGATCATGTGATGGTTAAATTGATTCCCAACTAAGTCTTTATATTATCGTTACTAGTGAGAGAGGATCTTAATCTTTAACTGTATGACTAATTGTACATGCCCCACTACGGGTGTCATCATTTCTTATGTACATGTAGCATCTATAAGATTTAATAAATCGGATGACTATATTGATAGTTGATTCATTATATAACCAAAGTTGATTCACGCTGATGTTGATCGTGGTGCCTGATCCTCGAGCATACGAACTTCAGATATTTGATCAGATGATGGTTAAATTGATTTCCAACTAAGTATTTATATTATCGTTGTTAATGAGAGAGGATCCTAATATTTAACTGTATGGCTAATTGTGCATGTCCCATTAAGGGTGTCATCATTGTTTATGTACATGTAGCATCTATAAGATTTAATAAGTCGGATGATTATATTGATAGTTGAGCCTTGAAGGACCTTATCTCACTTGATATTTGACCTCTTAAAAAGGTATCAAACATTTGATTCTCAAACCCTTGCGTCTTATTATATTTTAAGTGTGTGACCACAATTGGAGCTATATGGTTTTCTTAAACCTATATCATGATTGCTCATTTATATTAGTGTATTTTTGTAGACAAGATGACAAAATTAGTTATCTGATTCATGGTCAATTGTTATCAGATTAATACCGTTATTAATAACATACATACATGTAAACTTGTACAAGTTTTAAAAAATTATTTTTATTGATAGTATATAAAATAATTTACATGGTACAAACACATCAAAGTGAGGGATAGTGCATACCTTTAGGCTCATTGGTTAGCCTCTTCAATTATAATATTTTTTAAAGTGAATAACATTCCAAGTTCAAGGGACAACCTTTTTATTTTAGATGCATAATTTGTGTCTTATTTTGAAATATTACAAATATTAAAAATAGTCCTTTTCAAGTTGGGAATGACTTATTCCTATGTACAAACTTTTTGATAATCTCGATATTCCTTAACACCAAGTCACGCTAATTTGAATGTTCACGCCTTCACTTTTGTTTAATAATATCAAATGACACCTTGTTGGTAAGTCACTGCTCGGATGTGAATTGCTTTTTTAATTTCTTTTAAGAGATCTAAATTTTATCTGATAAATTAAAAATTTTAATTTAGGGAAAAATTTTTCACCTAGTATCTTGGCAAACTTATTTCTACTAGGATTACTATTCTCATTCCATAATACAAACTAAAAGGTAATTCTCAAGTAGATTCTCTTAGGGTCATTTTGTATGTTCAAAGTACAGATGAGAGTTTATATACCCAAGTACTTTTAGCCTTGTCTAACCTGATCTCCAAAACATTAATTATTATTTGGTTAGTCACCTCTACTTGTCTATTTGGTTGCGGATATAAAATTAATGTGTGAACTAATTGGATATCTAGATCTTTACAGTATTTCATGAACATTTTACTGGAGAATTGAATATCATTGTCTATGAATATAACATCTTGTATCTCAAATTTATAGATAATATTTTGACGCATGAATTTTGTAGTATTTTACTATGTAATATTGGACGGAAGACAGACATCTACTAAATTTCTAAAGTAGTCAATCATGACAGTAATAAATTTTCTCTTACCTGTCGCTTGAAGAAAATGACCTAATATGTGCAACCCTATTACACAAATGGTCAGGGGGCCTATAAGGCTTGAAGTTTCATATGTGGTTGTTTGGGAATATTATTATGGATATGACAGTTGTGATATTTTTTAACAAACCTATAACATTCTTTTTAATTGTTAGAAAATAATATCTTTATCTAATAATTTTGAATGCTAAAATCTTTTCACCCATATGCACTCCACATATAATGAGACACACTTCTCTAATGGAGTAGTCGATTTTTGTCAGAATTAAGCAACGCATATAGAGTATTGATTAATTGATTTTATATAATGACCCATCCATTATAGTGTACTATCTGGTATTTTTGTGATCCACTTTGTCTCCATCAAATCACTTGATAGCATCCTGGTTTGATGATACTTTATATAAGAGCTCAAATGTAGTTTCATTCGACACCTGGAGAATTTCATCCTATTCTTCGATACTAAATATTTGGAGAATATATTGTATATCCCATGTGTATTGTTTTAGGCAGTTTGATATTGCTATATTGGAGAGACAATCAACTTTCTAATTATTTTCTCTAAGAGTATAGATGATCTAAAATTTATTGGCAAATGACAAGAGAACTTAGACCGTGCAGGGTTATCTAGCAAATTTCAAATTGATAGCTTTGAAGTTAGTCAATAATTAATTAACTATCAACTCGGAGTTATTATAGATGGTTAAATTTCTGATAGAATATCATTTAGCAAACTTTAATTCTGTTAATAGGATTTTATACTCTCTATATTGTTCATTGTTAGAAACTCAAATGTGATCAAGTATTTAATATCAATCACTTTATGTAAAGTCAAGATTATTTTAACCCTGCTACCAATATGAGAAGATATTCCATCCACATGAAGAGTCCACTTAGGTGATGATGTATTAACTATAGCCCCCTTCAGTTTTTTTTAGCGGCCTTATCCAAGATTGAGATTGTTGTTTTGATAATAATATCCGTGAGAACTTATCCTTTATAGAGGGTCAAGCATGAAGCTCTATGTCAAATTTGTCTAATTTGGTTGGCCACTTAATTGGGCATTTAGATAGCCCTTTCTAGGAATTGATTTGGTAGGACCATGGTTTCATACATTTGAAAAAATGGTCAAAGGTTTCTTATAGTAAAACAAAGGCTAAAACAGTATTCTTCATTCTTGTATACCAAGTCTCTGAGTTAGCTAAGATTTTGCTAACATGGTACACCACTGTGGATCTTATTATATGACTATAAACTAGAAACCAATATTTTTATGCCATCAACGGCTAAGTAAAGTCATATGAGGTTACCCTATATATACAGTTTGACATGTTACGACCCTTGTTATTCAAAGTATTTTCCTAACCTCACAAAGATAGTGGTTCAAATCTTTAGCATCCATGGCCTACCCATGTCCCAACTCAGCATCCCTCGCCCGATAACAAATGATATCCCAATACGATAGTCGTATAACAAATAAGTATCTCTCTCATAGAATAAGATCTCGATACCATCAAATGTAGAATTAGTATTGGACAAATGTAGACTATATTGAGGTTTTCTAAATATCCAAAAACTTTAGTGTATTGATACACTATTCAACTTATCAACATGATAAATATAAGACATGCAAGAATAAATAACAATATAAAATAAATGAAACAGGTGTAATAAATGCATTAAAAATTCAGAAAGATGAAATGTGAATACTCAAAGTATCATGTATACAACCGGCTAACTCTAATGGGACTTACCGTAGCCGTCCAAACAATTCCCCTTAATAATTGGTTAAATCCTCTAACATAACATTGTTCTTCACATAGTAACAACGTATTAAAAACCAGACCACAGATCACCTGTCAAATACACACAGCGCAACCCAAGTCACAAGGGCAACTCAAGCGAACTGCTTCTCCCTGAAATACCTCGATTGCAGATTTACATGTCAGGTTCATATGCTAGTTTCGCAGCAGCAGCGTTCTTCCCAAGTTCGATGGACGAACGCTGCTTAAACGCCATCCAAACACAGCGTTCTCGGACCATCAAATTCTCGTTTCAATAATGAAATATTAAACATGGGTTATCAAACATATATAACGGTAAATTTACTGCTATGTTTCCCTTAATATTTCGTATGAACGATACGTCCACAAATTTGGTTTTCTTACTGTTCAATCTTCACAACATGGAAATTAAGATTCATACACCAATTATCCATCAAAATACCAACTTCAATTACATAGCATATATAAAACAACTATTTTGTAACATTATTCAAACAAGTTTCAGATGATTAACCTGTTGGGTTATGGGTCACTCCTGTGTGGGCCCATACCCACTTGATATGGAGGGTGAAGGTAAATATTCTCACCGCATGAAGAAAGATCGAGTTGCGCCTGCTGAGCGCTCGAGCCGAAATTCCAGTATGTTTCCCGCTCGCTGTGCGCCCGAATGGAGCTCGAGCAGAAATTACAGTATGCTCTCTGCTCGTTGTGCGCCCGAATGGAGCTCGAGCGGAAATTACAGTATGCTCTCCGCTCGCTGTGCGCTCGAGCGGGAATTCCAGTAAGCCCGCCGCTCGCTGGGCGCTCGATAGGCGCTCGAGCGCGGGCCTGCGCCCGTCGCCGACTCGATACGAGTTCGAGCGCATGCCAATTATATAAAACGCCACTTTGCGTTTTTAGGTTAATTCAATTAATTTGAGCGACGTTCCAGAGAAAAAAAAAAGAGAGAAAAGAGAGAGAAGAAGAAAAAGAGGAAGAATTGAGCCTCCGTTTGGGTTTTCAATCAAGTTTCAGTCTTCAGTAATCACACGTACGAGATTCTTGCTGCTGTGAAGAATATCTGCCGGGTTTTATCTCTACTCTTATTCTTTATACTTCTTGTATGGGCTGTCCAAAGTTAGTTGATATTGATTCTTGTGATTTGGGGTTTATATAACTGATCAACTGCTGCTAATAAAAATTTCAGATTCAGTGTCCCGTGGTTTTTCTCCTTCGTATCATAGAGAGTTTTTTACATAAAAATTGTGTCATTATTGTTCATGATTTCTTATAGTGTGCTTGATATCATTTACCACGTATTTTCTCGCGGTTTGAACAAGCTTTTAATTCTAATATGTGGTATCAGAGAGAGGTTCCATACTCTGTTTTTAATGGCATCCTCGTCGTCAAAGAATCTGTCGTTCAGTATTGAGCAGTTCAATGGGCAGAGCAACTTCATTATCTAGCAAGTGAGGGTGAAGAATATTCTGACGAGAGAAGGGACAGTGAAGGCGTTGAAGAAGAAGGACGAGAAGCCTGAAAAACTGACCGACGATGAATGGCAAGACAAGAGAGATCTTGCAAACTGTACTATTAAGCTGTGCCTGGCGGATAACACTCTCCAAGAAGTTCTTGGTCTAACTGATCCAGCGGAGGTCTGGGAGAAGTAGGAGAGCCGTTACAAGTCCAAATCTCTGACAACCAGACTACATGTAAAGAAGCAGTTTTATAGCTTGCAGTTATCAGAAGGAGGGAGTTTTGAGAAATACTTGGATGAATTTAACCGGATATTGACGTAGATGTCTGCTCTTGATGAGAAAATCAAGGAGGAGGATAAGACGTTGGTTCTACTGGCCTCTCTGGCGGTCACCTATGACCACATCGTCACAACCTTACTGTTCGGTAAGGATACCTTGAAGTTAGACGAGGTTATTATCTCTCTGCTCATGAACGAGTCAAGACGGTCACAAGGGACCTCATCGTCCTCACATTCTGAGGTGCTAGTAACCGAATCTAGAGGAAGAAGTAGAGGTCGTCACCGAAAATCAAGAGAAAAAGGTCACAGTAAATCCCGGTCCAGATACTAAAACTTGGAATATCATCACTGTAGAAAGAAGGGACACATCAACAAACACTGCTACAAATGGAAGCGTGAGAATGTTGAAGGTAATGAGAAAAATGCTGACAATACTCGAGAGGAAGAAAGAACTACTTTGTTACCGGGAGTGATCTTTAGCTGGTGTGCCAGGAGGATGAGGTGGTAAATCTGGTTGATCTTAAGACAAGTTGGGTGGTGGATAGTGGTGCTTCACTTCATGTCGCGTCAAAGAAAGAATTCTTCACATCATACACTCCTGGCGATTTTGGAGTGTTGAAAATAGGTAATGAAGTTATGTCCCGTATTGCTGGCTATGGTGATATGTGTCTCACCATAAATAATGGAACCAAGTTACTGTTGAGGGATGTTAGACATGTCCCGAATGTTCGACTGAATCTGATCTCGGCTGGCAAACTTGATGATGAGGGCTTTCGTAGCACGTTCTGCACAGGAGCATGGAAGCTGATTAGAGGGTCTCTAGTTGTGGCTCGGGGTAGAAAAGTTTTCAATTTGTATGTGATGCAAGCCTCAATTACTGCTAGAGATGTGCATGTTGTTAGAGATGAGGAGCTTTCATATTTGTGGTACTGTCTGTTGAATCACATTGGTGAGAAGGGCCTGAACTGTTTAGCGAAGAAAAATTATCTTTGGGGTGTAAAAACAGCTCAACTGAAGACTTGTTCTCATTGCATGGATGGAAAGTAACGACGGATCTCATTCAATGACAATTCATCTACAAGGAAGACTGATCTTCTTGAATTGGTTCACACCGACATATGTGGCCCATTCAAGGTGAAGACTCTTGGAGGAGCACTTCGTCACATTCATTGATGATTGTTCTCAAAAATTATGGGTGTATCTGCTGAAATTGAAGGATCAAGTTTTTATATTCTTCAAGCATTTTCACACCTTGGTTGAGAGGCAAACGGGGAAGAAAATGAAATGCATCCGAAATGATAATGGTGGGGAGTACATCAGAGCGTTTGATGAGTATTGCCGATCTCATGAAATTCGTCATCAGAAGACTCCACCGAAGATACCGCAACTGAATTGGGTAGTCGAACGGATGAACCAGACTTTGATGGAGAGGGTCTGATGTGTGCTTTTGGAGGTGAAGCTCCTTAGCTCGTTTTGGGGGGAAGCGTTGAGGGCCGTGGCTCATGTCGTCAACTTGTCACCGCACGGTACCTTGAATGGTGAAGTGCCTGAAAAGATATGGACCGAAAAAGATGTATCCTACGATCACTTGCGCGTATTCGGATATAAGGTCTTTGTACACTTTTCCAAAGATGAAAGGACCAAGCTGGAGTCAAAGACTAGACAGTGTATATTTCTCGGTTACGAGGAAGATGAGTTTGGATATCGACTATATGATCTAATTGAGAAGAAGCTGGTTCGATCTAGGGACGTTGTGTTTATTGAGAACGAGATTATAGAAGATATCGGCAAAGGTTCAGAGTTTATCTCCAAATATGAAGACATTCGGGCATGTGATTCAGATTTTATGCCGACACCTGTTTGTCAACAGAATGAAAGTCAATGCAATGCTGAAGATAAAGAAGATCACGAGACTGTAGTTCCCGATAGTGATGAGGATGAGGCTATTCCTCCTGATATGCAGAGCCTATCGAGACTGTTCTACTCCGACGATCCACGAGAGATCGAAGACCCTCTACTCATCTGTTAGCCGAGGAGTATGTGTTACTCACAGACGGAGGAGAGCCCGAATGTTTCGAGGAAGCAATGAATGATGAACACAAGGCGGAGTGGATGGAAGCTATGCAAGAAGAGATGGCATCACTGTATGAAAATCACATATTTGAGTTGACAAGGCTGCCAAAGAGAAGAAGAGCATTGAAGAACAAGTGGGTCTTCAGGTTGAAGACAGAGGAAAATAGTTCACAACTGAGGTACAAAACGAGGCTGGTTGTGAAAGACTTCAATCAACGAAAGGGTATTGACTTCGACGAGATCTTTACACCAGTGGTAAAGATGTCTTCTATTCGAGTGTTGCTTGGGTTGGCTGCTGTTCTTGACCTGGAGGTAGAATAGATGGATGTGCGGACAACGTTTCTTCATGGTGACCTTGAAGAAGAAATCTACATGGAGCAACTAGAGGGATTCTTTGTCAAGGGGAAGGAGAACTTAGTGTTTTATCTCAAGAAAAGTCTGTATGGTTTGAAACAAGCACCAAGGCAATGGTACAGAAATTTTGAATCTGTTATGGTAAATCAGGGCTATCAGAAGACGACCTCGGATCATTGCGTTTTTTGTTCAGACCTTTTCAGAGGTTGATTTTGTTGCTCTTTTACTCTATGTGGATGATATGCTAATTGTTGGACGTAATGCTTCTCGGATCACGGAGTTGAAGTGACAACTTGGGAAGTCCTTTGCTATAAAGGATTTAGGACTGGCGAAGCAAATTTTGTGAATCAAAATTTTTCGCGACCGCAAATCAAGGAAGTTATGGATGTCACAAGAGAGCTACATGGAGAAAGTACTTCAACGCTTCAACATGGAAAAGACAAAATCAGTGAGCACACCGTTGACCAATCACTTCAAATTAAGCAATTGTCAATGCCCCTCTACTGAAGATGAAAAGGCACATATGAAAGGCATACCCTATTCTTTAGCCGTAGGAAGCTTAATGTATGCCATGGTGTGTTTGAGACTAGATATAGTTTATGCTGTTGGAGTTATTAGTCGATTCTTGTCAAATCCCGGTAAGGAGTATTGGTTCGCGGTAAAATGGATTCTGAAGTATCTTCGAAAAACTTCTAAGCATTGTTTGTGCTTTGGAAGCAACATGCCCCTTTTAGTTGGATATACTGATGCAGATATGGTGGGTAATGTTGACTCACGAAAGTCTACATCAGGATATTTAGTCATGTTCGTAGGAGGAGCCGTTTTCTGGCAATCGAGATTGCAGAGGTGTGTTGCTCTCTCCACTACTGAAGCGGAATTTATTGCTATTACGGAGGCAAGCAAGGAGATACTATGGATGAAAAAATTAATTTGGGAACTTGGTCTCAAGCAGAAACGATATGTGTTATTTTGCGATAGTCAAAGTGCGATTCATCTTAGCAAGAACTCGTCTTTTCACGCCAAATCAAAGCATATTAATGTGAGGTATCAATGGGTGCGGAATGTTATTGACACGGGTTCGTTGGTGTTGGAAAAGATTGGGACCGAAGAGAATGGATCAGATATGATGACCAAGGCATTACAAAAGGGGAAGCTTGAAACTTACTGTTTAATTGCAGGGATGACGATGAATGACCCCACACAGTCATGAGGGAAAGTTTGTTAGGTTATGGGTCACTCCTATGTGGGCCCATACCCACTTGATGTGGCGGGTGGAGGTAAATATCCTCACCGCATGAAGAAAGATCAAGTTGCGCCTGCTGGGCGCTCGAGCCGAAATTTTAGTATGTTCTCCACTCGCTGTGCGCCTAAATGGAGCTCGAGCAAAAATTCCAGTATGCTCCCCACTTGCTGTGCGCTCGCTAGGCGCTCGAGCGGAAATTCCAGTAAACCCGCCGCTCGCTGGGCGCTCGATAGGCGCTTGAGTGTGGGCCTGCGCCCGCCACGCGCTCGATACGAGTTCGAGCGCACGCCAATTATATAAAACGTGCACTTTACGTTTTTAGGTTAACTTAATTAACTTGAACGCTGTTCCAGAGAAGAAAAAAGAGAAAAAAGAGAGAGAAGAAGAAGAAGAGGAAGAATTGAGCCTTCGTTTGGGTTTTCAATCAAGTTCCAATCTTTGGTAATCACACGTACGAGATTCTTGCTGCTGTGAAGAACATCTGCCGAGTTTTATCTCTACTCTTATTCTTTATACTTCTTGTACGGGTTGTCCAAAATTAGTTGATATTGATTCTTGTGATTTAGGATTTGTGTAACCGATCAACTACTACTAGTGGAAATTTTAGACTTTATGTCCCGTGGTTTTTCTCCCTAATTTTATAGAGTTTTCCACCTAAAAATTGTGTCTTTATTGTTCGTGATTTTTTTATTGTGTGCTTGATATCATCTACCACTTATTTTTTCACTGTTTGAACAAACTTTTAATTCCAACATAACCCATGTAACTCTGTTTTCGGAACCTTCATCTTTAACAAGGAACGGACTCAATTCACGTATAATCATGGAATGAAACATGGGAAATCATTTGAAGAAGGTTCAATTTAATTTGACAACCGAAAAGGATTTCAATTTCAGGATGTAAGATTTTAAATTTATTCTCGACCACCTGAAAATCTCTCTCTCTCTCTCTCTCAATCTAATCTCTCAAAATGGTGACAAAACACAAACCCCCAATTTAGATTCATTTATCCCCTTGATGCACACACTCTCCGAGAGATACAGTGCCACGGTACACCCCTCTACGCAGCCACAAAAACATGTATATAATTGGCTCAACAAAAATAAACTTTTGAAACCACCCCTCCGTTAGTCGATGACCAACAAAAATCATGAGAACATAATGAATAAATCAGATAATCAAGTATACAAGTTATACAATAATATTTTATATGAAAAATACTTCTCAATCAAGAAAATGATATAAGACAAATTTCAAATAAATCTACTATAAAAATGATAAATTATAAATATAACTACCTTCAAAATCTCTCGTATATAACTGAGTGAATAATAGTTAAACTCAATCTCTAATACACATTACAACCTACAAAAGGAGAATATATTGAAAAAAATGAGTAATTAAAGCAAAAATATGCCCTAAAAATTGTTGGAATTTTTGGTCACAAACTTTGTTGGTGTCCCAATAAAGAGAAGGTCATTGGAAGATCATGCGGAGTTCGTGCGAGAAATGGATGACTCGCACATGCGGCAAAGTAGTTGAAGGGCAATCGGACTGTCGGGCTGAAGGGGCGACTAGGCAGAGCTGGGGCCGAGGGTTACGTGATTAGAGTCGAGTCCGAAAGGAGACTGGGCGGAGAGGTGGAAGGGCAACCGGACATGGAACTATATGGATGATTGGACGCAACAGCTGAAGGATGACCAGACTATTTAGTTCGAGAGCCGATCGGACTACTGATTTAGAAAGCTGACCAGATTGTTGAGTCAAAGGGGCGATTGAAGAGCTTATACTAAAGGATAACCAATTGCTGGTTCTAGTGGCCCACATTGTAAAAATGCGAAAATACATTTTTAGGATTGTAAAAGTGTAAAGAATATGGTTTTAGATCAGACCTCATTATAAAGCGTACAAAACGTTTTAGGGTTAGATAGACGACTAACGGCGAAAAACACTTGTAAAATCGTAGATTAGAGAGCGTTGCTAAGAAAAGAAAAGGGAGAAAAATGAGGAGACCTTTTACTCTAGCTCAAGTCGGTTGATTGCTAGTACTTTAGTTTCGTGGGTTTGTATAATCAATTTTACATAGTATAATTTTTTTAAAATTTATTCCGTAATTTTTTTCTTGGTTGAAAAATGCTTTTCACATTGAAAATCATTATATATTATTATATTCCTTGTACCCACAATTTTGGTAACTGACAGTGAATGAGGAGTTTGGGTTTGTTCTACTGCATTGGCTGTGTGTGTATTCGGATCGAAAACCCCAACAAAAACAAACTAGAGAAATGTATTTGAACTTCATTCTATTGCTTGTTTGCAAGCTAACATCCCCAATATCTACTTGTCATTATTACTCATCTTTAATATTTTGTAGTTCTCGGGCGTATAAGAGATAAAAAGAAACTTTCTCGATATCGTATAGTATGAAGAATCACCGTCAATCATCCCACTCATATGATGGATTATGAAGCTCTGTATCTTCTCCGCATTGACAAGTAGAAGGCCTTCGTATATAATGATAGAGGCCTAATCATTGTCTTTATGATCCTTCCACTCTTGTCGCTCACTACTACTATTCTTCTGTTTTCTCTTTGAAATAATCCTGTTTGATACGGTGTTTTTTATAATAATGGAAACATTTAATATTCTAAAATTTGGACAAACTATTGCTCTTCTTTGGCATATCGACTCGGTCACTTGATCTCCCATTCTCTCAATTGCTAGTAGAAATAAAGGTACTTAGCTATGCTAAAACCTTATAACTTTCCTTCCGCCTAAGACTCGTTTATAAGCAAGTAAGAAATAATTTTATCAAAGTTGAGTATGCCTTCCTAAATACTAGTGCCATGACCATATAATCGTACAACGCCAACAACAAAGCTAGTGACACCAAAGTCTTGTTTTCATCATTGATCTACTCATTAAGTACAAACATTTGTATCAAGATCTGGTTAAACTAATCTAAGTATTTTTCAAATATTTTCCATTTTGACAACTAGAAGTCATAGAACTGCTTCTTCATATGTAACATCGATACAGGAATTTAGATTTATACCAAACTTTCATCTTCATCCAAACCTTTATTAGAGCTAACAAACTAATGACTTTTTAAAAAATATTATCCACAAAATATAACTCAATTGTACAGTTAATCATATTCTTTATATCTTGTTACTTCCCATCCTTTATATTCTTTGAC
>JAODPA010130896.1:0-16886 GCA_025585075.1 Nepenthes mirabilis | reverse complement strand
CAACTTATTTGACTAAAAAAAAACTATAAAATCTATTTTTTTCTCTATCTTTCACCTATTTTTCATCTTCTTTTCTTCTTTCTTCTCTACTCTTTTCCCACAAAAATGATAAAAAAAAATTGTACAAGAGACCTCAAATATCCAAATTGGTCCATGAGCTTCGATCAGATATATATCAGGTGTCATACTCACACACAGATACATATAAGCACCATATCAAGTGCAACTTAGGTACCAACGTTATACTTCAACTGCACACAAAAGTCAATATAATTGCACTTCAAGCACCATTGATTTTGCCATAAATTCAAACAAGTGCACAATAGATGGACATTATACACTCTAACACCTTAGACACACACAAGTGTGGAAATAAGTGTCCATCATGCACTAGGCTTGATTCAATATAATCTTATTTTTTTAAAATTTTTATTATATAATCAATTTGAATAGCACATCATTTCTCTCGATCCTCTTTCTAAAGCAAGGTATAAAATGTCAATATGCTTGCTCTCCCTTCCCATTTTACTATTTTCTAAGAAGAAAAATGTAGCAATAATATTGTGGGAAATCTTTAGAGTATTTCTACTAAATTGTTAGCATTGAGACCATTGAGAAAATTCGTCGACCATAATACTTCTGTAATGCAATCATAGTGCACAATATATTTTGCCTGCAGAAATAGCGATCATATGTTGTTTATAAATCTATTAAGATATAACTCTACATGCAAATAAAAATATATATTTTGAAATATATTTTCTAGTGTCTAGAAAACTGGCACAATTATGACTTGCCACCTCTAGAAGTTCATGTGTTGTCCTTATTTACTTGCAAATGCCATAATTTTTTAAAAACTATGTTTTCTTTAATATATTTACTTGCAAATGCAACTCCTTTGTTGTTACATATTTGCTGCTGTTGTTTCTATTGCTATTTTTGTTTGCTGTTGCCGTTGATTTTAAGTATAAAATATAACATTGACTAGAGCAATGGTAGTCATTGTTGTTCAAGTGCTAATTGACCAATAATTATTATTTTTTATTTTATTTGATATATTCATCAATTCATTCAGTCAAAAAGGATACAAAATAAAAATTTTAAAAAAATTCAAACAGGTCCAATAACCTAGTTTCTATGTAGTGAAAGAAAAGCAAAATCAATTCTAAGTTAAAATTAGTATCTTGATATTTATACTTCAACATAAATAAAATAATAAAAGATCATTAAGGATTATCCTTTTGTGTGGATTGGTATGAATACCTGCACATGTAATGTGTGTGTAGGTTCCCCCAGGGTTGGATGCTAAAAGTGGGGCAATACAAAATAAAGGGAAGGTATATATATCAAAGACAAGCACAAAGGCCGTGATGGACGCATACAAACAACAATTCATGACGGATTTCATCTCATTCCTGAAATCACGAGCCGAAGAAGTGATTCCGGGAGGCCGAATGGTTTTAACCTTTTTTGGACGGATGTCTAAAGATCCCACTGCTGAAGAAGGCTTCAACCATCACACGGAGATGATAGCCCAATCTCTCATGAATATGGTTTTTGAGGTATGTATTTATTTAGTTACTCTTTTTTTTAAAAAAAATTTGTTTAACTTCATCCCAAAAAATGGGCAATTTTTCTAGGGAAGATAACAGCCTAAAATAATTACATTGTTAGAATTTAGTGCTCCTGCCACATTGTATAAGCAAAGAATCATGTGAGATACTATGATCAACAAGCACCGAAAAATTCAATAGACACTTCTATCGATATATACTTATCTTCAATGAATAGCCTATATTCAATATGGATATAGATGAATAGATTTCTTAATGATCTCCCAATCACAAAAGGTGGTTAAAAGCATGGCACACTAACCTTACGAGAATTCATGAAGTATTGCCCTTCATAAAATAGTGGTTTGAAATTAAATTTTTATATAATTGAGCAAGTTTTTATTGTTGATATTAAAATTCATTCTCTAAACCAATCAAAGGTTCAGAGTTTGGACTTCAAACTTGTAGAAATCAAGATACATTTTTGTTTCTATGAATGAATCTCCTATTAACTGAAATCTTTCAATTAAAAACACCTCAATTATTTGTATGAACTATAACAAAAACTCCATAGGATTATTGGATAACAAAAGTAATTAAGGGATTAAAAAAATAGAACTCAATAATTTTAGACACACATCATCATTAAGAAAGCAAGATCTCTAAAGGAAGTAGTAGTTCTCTTATCATATCAAAGGTTTTACACATTTGGGATTGCAACAAAATGCTATCTGATTGTCGTTATATCTGTCATCCACTTCAATCTATGATAGAGGTTGAGTTTTAAAATCATATGATGATTTCTAGTCAAAGTAATTGAGTAAAATAAAAGCCATGAAAATAACATATTTTCATTTTGTTCTCAAAAACTCTTTACAAAATACATATTTAGAAATGCCTCTAAAACACATTCTACTGAATCTCTTCATTTTTCAATCCTAGAATTTTTTTTTTCATTGCCCACCAATAGTTGCCTTCTCTATCCAGCTTATACGAAACTAATTTCACATTGTCTTATTTTGTACAATTGATTAGCTCAAAGGCTTTTTTAATACAATGTATCTAGATCTTAGTCTTGATTAGATCTGGATCATCAAAAAAGTTTAGGATCTATTCATTGGCAAATTGATCATAAATAGTCAACACAACTTCCAAATTTACAATAGCTGGTTTCGAATTTGGTTGCTTTTAAACTATTTGGTCTAGCACCTCCGCCTTTCTCACCTTAGATACTTATTTTTCTAATTAAAACTTGAACCATCTTATCCGTCTGATATTTTAATATCTATTATGACATAATTAATCATTTTAATATCTTAAACTAAATAAGACACATTTCTTATAATTTTCTCTAATACCACTTATCAGTCCTGTCTTTGGCACAAACTAAACATCTCAATCTTAGACCCTAATTTAAGATCCATAAAAAAAGTTTAATCATTAACTTAAACCCAATCAAATGTCAGGAAACGGTCATACGATAAAACTATTAAATAGTCTAACAATAAAGAAATATCAAAAAATACGATCCAAAAGTCACATTTGAATGTGGCTTTGAAAACTTATCTCCTGATTGACTTAGATTATAAGTAAGAAAAATTATCTCAAAGATAAAATCAGAGCAACTAACAATAAAATATCTAATATTATATTAAATTATATCAATTCCCTGCATGTGGCTTTAATACAAACAATGTCCAAGAACTGAATGAAAAAACCTTTGACTAAAATTTAAAGATACAACTAAAATATCATATCAAGTATTCCATTCATAAGCCTCTCCGGTGTTCAAAATTCCAACAAATATATATGAACCCTGTTGTATCCTGAGTTCTCGGTTATCGTACGGATTAAAAACTTTTTGAATTCCTCGTCATCTAGAGGCAATCTTGAGCGGATCCGATCTCCGTCTCTATTAACTTGGGACTTGCACAACATAACAAATAACTATGAGGTCAGAGGTCCGGCAGGATTTCTCCTACTGAAAATACTCCGGCGCTCAAATCAGTAACCTTTCTCAATAAACGGAAAGGAAAGCGCACGCTTGGAGGTGTGCGGGAATATGCTATGAATGCATGGGGAGTGCGTGAATGTAGGAATGTGAGATTGGTGAGCGGATGTTGGGAGGCCTAGCTCCCGGAATGCACCATAACGAGTGGCTGACTGTAATGGCCCGTATCAAGCTAGAGAAAAGTGAGAGCTCGCTATGTTTTTGAGAGGTTGTGCATGCAGAAGCTTGTGTCTCGGTTCCAAGCTCTAGTTCTCTCGCATGTGAGTTGATCGATCGAGTGATTTCTCAGGAATTCATTTCTCCTATAAGCGAGGAGAGGATTTATGGCTCCTCTGTCTAGAGTCCTTGGGACGAGAATCCCTCTTGTAGGGATTTGTTGGCCGCTGACCATTGACAGTAATCACCGGTGTGTTAGTTGTTGCTTAGTGGTGACAGGCAGATCACCGAACGTCGCAAACTATGCTTAGTCTACCTCTTGCGCTGGGATTGGTTGGAGAACTGTGGGCAGCGATGCGAGCCGCAGCTGGCAGCGCTGACCTTCTCCTTATTAGTTTGTTTCCTCTGCGCCACCTTTGTCAACTGTCAGCAACATTAATGGGTTACAGGCGACGCCCATTGGCTACGAGAGCGGGCTACCACGTAGGCCATTTTGGGACATTGGGCTAGATCTACCGCATGGGCCGTTACCCTGTGGATTGGGCTTGGAATCTTCATGGGCCTTCGCATTTGACCCAACATTAGCCCCTCATGCTTGGGCCGACCTGTCGTTGTAACGTCTTCGGGCTACCCGCCTGTAGATATTGTCCCCTTTGGGTTGGGGAATTTCACGGCGTCCTAAGCCAAACCAGCCCGCACGATTTTGTTCCTGATAGACGGCCTCCACCGTCCCCAAAATGCGTCTATAAGGAAAAGGTCTCCATGACTTATAAAGCATGCTTCGTTTACCTCCCCATGCCATGTGGGACACCACAATCGTCATGGCCTGGCATGTCCTTCTGGGTCGCGGTTGCTTGGTTTTCCTCAAGATGCACTAGTGTTTGTCATCTTTCAATTTCGTGCCTTCCTCAAGCGGCTGGGTAGGCTTTTCTGACACTACAGTGATTCGACACCTGGAAAGAAAGGATTCACACGCCTGAAGTTGCCGTGGGCTAGGCGTTTTTCCTTCTCCGTGAAAGACGGTCGTTGGGGCACACGCCAAATTAACCTGTGGTAGGGCGTTGACTTGTCTATAAATGGGGAGTACCTTCAACTGGCATGGCTCATCCCTTAGCTGATGTCTGTTGGAGCAATGTGAGAACCTTGGTTCATCCTGCCTCTGACAGGAGTCCGCGAAGGAATCAGATGGACTTGCTAATGATTCAGAGCTTCTACCGAAGACTGTCTTCAAACCCACGTTGTGGGCAGTTTCCTATGTTGATGAGGGTGGCTCGGCCACTCTGTTGTCATCGTGTGCATTCCCCCAGGCCACGGTGGCTCTTGGTGTGCAGGAGGATCATGGCAGAGCTCTCACGGGGCTCTTTGCCTCCCGTGTAGCGCATCGCACATGGTCTCCAATTCACTGGAACTGCGCGCTGGCTGGGGAGGATGTAGAAAGTGGGGCTCCGGCGTGGGAAGAGCAGGTCCTTTTCCTGCATCCCGACAGGAGGCTCCTAAGCCGAGGGTTGGTTCTGCCGCTGCGATTAACATTAGGCTCGTCTGAGGTGGTTGACCAATACTTGGATACTCCGATGCTGGTGTGCTTTGGCTTGTTGAGTTACCGACGGTAAGGCCGTGGTGATCCCATGTAGGTCACGTTCTCCAAGCATCCGGCGCGATCACTCGGGCATATGCCCCGTGCCACATCTTCTCCTTCTTTCTTGAACCTTTGCTGTCACAAATTTTATAGTTTGTAAAGAAAGCCTTGATTAATAAAAGAAGTAGCCCACTGACTGCTTCTTTGGATCACACTTCATGGGCAATTTGCCCCTTCCATGGCATCGCGCCCCGTTATGTACATTTGAGAGTGTTTGGATGTTCACAGCCTTGCTTTGGGCCGGCCTTGTCCCTCGAGTCTTAGTACAGACCGTCAACGGTAGGACATGGCAGGAGGAGACTCCTGGCGGCCGAGGCTCAGGAAGTTCAAACGCTCCAGGTAGATGTCACATCCACCAGGCTGCCCAATGCACTAACTGTGCAGGAGATCAGGGGACGTCACAACATAATGATCTGTTTTGGAGAGACTCAAATCTTCAGGGACATGCCATGTGGGAAGAATTGATTGGCTCCTTCTTGAAGCATCTTCTTCGAGGTAATCTGGCTATTTAAACTCCATGATTCCTTTCAAGAGTTTCGCATCTTTTAATTGCTTTGAGAGTGTAAGGCAAGGGCTATTCTTGTTTTCCTTTCTTCTTTATGGAGAGAACGTCGTCCTTATTGGAGTCTGAGTCTGAGTCATCTTCCGGAGAATCTGTAAGAGACACACGTGCTGTGCGGGTTCGTGATAACGCCACACTTGTTGCTATGGCCGCAGGAGGTGGTGGTTCAAAGGTCACCGTTGTTGGACCAATGAGGTTTTTGCGGGCCCCATCGGACTTTGAGAGGGAAGGCGCATCCACATCCTTACGGGGCCAGAGGCCCAGGAGGGTGGATCCTGCGCTCTAGCAGGTAGTCTAAGCCGTTGAGGGCTGTGAGGCCAGGGTGCAAGTTCTGATCGGGGAGGTCGAGCAGGTGAGGGCTCGAGCCACTTTGAGAGAGCGTGGTCTAAATCGGAGGCACAGATGTCCAGGCTTACCGATGCTAACATGCAGGCTCGAGGCCGTATCTTGGCCATTCAGAAGGAGTTCGAGCTATTCTGGGTGCACTCTAAAGAGGAGCATGCATGGCTAGAAGTGGAGTTGAGGTCGAGGCTCAGGCCGGAGGAAGTGGCTCCCACACTGGAAAGAAGGTTCCAGGACAGCATCCGTCTCAGTTGAAGGCTAGCCAGGCTGGAGGAGTAAGATTTTTGTATCGGCATCCTGAACTCTCAAAATTCAGGCGTCCAAACTCGCGCCCCTCTGAGGGAATTCACTGCTCCGGACTCTCCAGGATCCAGTGTCGGCAACCAGTTGTAATTGGTGGCCGTCAACCATCTTAAGTTGTAAAAAAGTTTATTAGTGAAATACATAATAAAACGTCTTACTTGGCTGTGCTGTTTGCTCGTACTTGCATGTTCCTTTTTCTTCTTTTGTTTTTTTTGCTAGTTTCGTTCCCTTACCACCGCTTCTAACAGCCACGGTCATTGTATTAAATACGGGTGTGACAATCGAGATCTTATCAGGCAGTTGAGGAGATACCAATCATTGGCCTGATGAGAGGCCAGGATTGCCTAACGCTTGGAAAACTGTGGCATTTCTATCGAACGGGTACGTGGCTTGATTTTCTGATGAGGACATCGTTTGAGTTTTTCCACACCCTGGCACCTTATTGCCTATATAAGTGGCGTCTCTGCGAAGTCCTTCCTCTTTGTGCTTTTTTATGCTTGAGACTGTAACTCTTTCCAAAGTGAGCGAGATGGCTAAGGAGAAAGAATCTCCTTCCTCTTCGCGAGTTCCTAGACCGAGTGGCCATAGGGTAGATAATACAAGTTCTGTTTTGACCACGAGCGCCATTGCTGCCCTAATGGTTGATTATGGCATTCCCCTGAACATGTCATATCGTGATCCTGGCTTGGACGGTAGGGCACACACCCCTCCAGAGGGCATCGTTACTATTTACAAGTATCATTTGAAAGGGGGGCTCCGCTACCCCATGCCGTGCAAGTTGACCTCCCTTGTCGAAGCTTTGGGCGATTCGATGACGAGACTTCACTCGAATGCTCTCCACTACCTGCTTTCTTTGTGCATCTTCGCTCGCCTTCATTCTGTATCTTTTGACGTGACTGTGGCGAAGGTAATCTTTTGATTCTCAGAAGCAGATCGCTGGATCTCAATGTCTCCGAGAATCGGTTTCCAGTTTCGGGGGACCGACCCCGACTCGATGAATAACTGAAAGAGTCATTTCTTTCTTCCTGCAATAGCTGTTGGATTCAGAGCTTTCTTGAGAGTGGGGCCCAATCCCACCATTTTTTCACAAGGAGGTGTCTAATGAAGAGGTTAAGGAAACGGCGAGGCTAGTCACAACCATCAGTTCCAAGATGAAGACGTTCTCCACCCAGGGGTATTGCCTGACATCTGACGGCCTTGCTGCTACCAAGTGGGGTCCCATGTCTGGCTGGACCGTGGCTGGCTCTTTGAAGAAGAAGCCTGCGGATGTTGTGATCCACGGATTGTCGGGAGGAGATACTGAGGAGAGTTGTTCCCTGTTGGAGTCATCCTCGGATGATGAGGAGGTGGAGGCCTCGTTGAACAAGCTAAGGGAGGCTGGAGGCACCTCCACTAGGAGATCACAGTGGTTGGCTACAGGGCCCCTGGTGCGAGCTCGGAGTCCAGTCCCGGAGGTGACGTCATGCGTCGAGTCACAGGAAGGAGCCACCAAACCCGTGTCGATCCCTATTGTGGCGTTAGCTGAGTACGGCATTCCTGCGGTGGAGTTTTGTTATGGAGGAGAGTCTCCCAAGGTTCCATTCGTCGATTTGGAGCCACCGGAGATAACCGTTGAGGGAGAGCTTGCCGCGGAGGGCGGCGCGTCGTTTCTAGAGGAGTCGAAGGCCGAAATCAAGCAAGAGGCCTGTCCGCCAAAGATTGACACGACTATGGCGACTGTCGCTGTTGGGACAGCTTGGGAGGCGGAACTGCCATGCATCCCTATATTATGTGACACTCCAGGCCATCCCAGCCCTGAGGAGGCAGTGGTCGGATGCGCGGAGCATCCACGCTAGATGGCGCTAGGAGAGGGAGCCAGTCATCCAGATGCATCTTCTACCCAAGTATAATTGTCTTGAGTTGGGTACTCATCTACGATCTGGAGTTTTGAAAATTTTTGACATTCTTTTTTATGCATAGGTCCATTGGGAGGTTGATTCTTTCAACGAGCTGGCCACTCAACTGTACGGAAACTTTTATTGTGGGCAGGAGATTGCTCATCTCATAAGAATCAAGGTTGCTTCCCTCCAGGGGGACAAGGAATGGCTGCAGGGAGAGAATAGGCAAATGCAGGAGGAAGTCAGGCGCTTGAAGACGGATAGTGGCCAACAAATGCAAGAGGTTGTGCTCCTAAGGTAGGAGCTCAAGCAGCTGAAGAACATGGTCACTACTCTCGAAGATGACAATTCTAGCCTGTACAGAGACCTAAGGGTACGGCTCTCTCCGTCGGAGGTGAACCTTGTCCTAGAGACCAGATTCTAGGATGACATCCACCTGTGCCGCAAGGTTGCCTCGCTTGTACTTCTTGATGTTCCAGAAGGCGTCTTCCATCTTGGCAACACTGGGGTCTATGATGGGTCCTGCCTAAGGAACTTTCTTGATGAGGTAGGCCCATCAGACTCTCAGAAGTAGCTCCACTTACATATATCACTTTTTCCTTTCCTTTTTCCTGTGTACCACTTGTCAGGCCGTGTACATATGAATGAGAAGTGACGTCCCTTTTCTACACTTACGCCTTCAAGTGTGATATTAGAGATTATATCTCGTGTTTATCAGCTTATAAAGCTACTGTCGCCGGGGCCCCAACCCGGTGCCTTCTTGTGCTGTACTTGTCCTTCGTCAGAGGATGTCGTCGCATCTCGCACGTTTAATGAGAAGCTCGATCCAACATAGTGGATGTTGTCACAAGTCCCGTGGAGTCACGCTAATGGCCAGCTGGGTTTTCAGGCCATGGCAGTTGGACTCCAGGTTTAGGCTATTTCGCACGCGGTTCCTACATTAGGTGCTCAACCCCCGCTTATGGCGTCGTAGCTATCCGGTGCTTGGTCCTAGCCCACGACCATTGTAGACTGAGGGTGCTCTTTTCATCGGGAGAAGGTCGTCACACGCTTGCAATTCTTGTCCCATAAGGTTTTGTTGGCCGTAAGTTGAGAATTTCAAAAGCCCCTCGGCCTGATATTTCCACCGCCAAGGTCATTGGCGCCAGGCCAGGTCGGTGGACCACTTGGGGTCCTTTTGACACGGAATCAAAGTCAGTGCATGGCTGCTTCTGGGCCGTTTGGCGTGGAGCCGAGGTGCATGGGGCCATATAGGGCCATTTGACGCGGAGTTGAGGTTCGGAGGTGTGGGCTTTTGGGCCGTTTGGCGTGGAGCCAAAGTGTATGGGGCCGCATAGGGCTGTTCGACGTAGAGGCAAGATTCTGTGGTGTCCGCTTTTGGGCTGTTTGGCGCAAAGCCAGAGTGTATGGGCCGCTTAAGGCCATTCGACGCAGAGTTGAGATTTTATGACGACTACTTTCAGGCTGCCTGGTAAGGAGCCAAGGATTCGTTTTATGGACAGACGATAGTCCTCCTAACTTAGAGGCTGTCTAGATTGTTTTGTTTTTTAGAATATTATGCATACAAGAACTTATATGAATGAAAACACAGGCTAACATAAACAATCAATTTTATTAAGTAAAAGCACAATGCGTATACAAGCATTCCTCATGGTGTGCATATATGCTTTACCTGGGCCGATATTGTTCTACTGATAGAATTTTCTGAGGTTGGCGGCATTCCATGTTCGTGGGACCAGTTTACCATTCTGGGCACATAGCTTGTATGCTCCGCTTCGAAGGATCGCAGAGACGAGGAAAGGACCTTCCCAGCCGATGGACAGTTTGTTCCTACTTGCGGCCTTTCCCGAGGCCTCGATACTCCGAAAGACCAAGTCTCCAACCTCAAGTGGGCATGCCTTCACCTGCTTGTTGTAGTATCGCACGATGCGTTGCTGGTAGACTGTAGTTCTCAGGCGGGCAGTGTCTCGAACTTTTAGGAGCAGGTCAAGGCATTCTCTGAGTCTCTGGGAGTTCGTAGCTAGATTAAAGTTACAACCCACAAGTAAGGTAGTCCCACTTCAATGGAGACCATGACTTCAACCCCGTAGCAGAGGTTGAAGGGTGTCTCTCTCGTCGATTCCCACGAGGTTGTTCGATACGACCAAAGTATGAAAGGTAACTCATCAACCCACAAGCCCTCCGTATCTTCCAGCTTGATCTTCAATCCGTGCAGCAGTGTGCAGTTGGTGACTTCAACCTGCTGGTTTGCCTGGGGCTATGCCACAGATGTATGCACCGGTCTAATGCGCAGACTTGCGCAATATTTGGTGAATCATTTGCCGATGAATCGGGTACCGTTGTCGGTCACTTGAAGGAGTCGATACCTATTTATGAGGAACTCTGCTGCATTTTGTTCGGTGATTTAAGCCAAAGGGACCGCTTCTACCCATTTGGTGAAGGAGTCGATACCTATTTATGAGGAATTTTCTTTGTCCGGAAGCTAAAGGCAATAGTCCAAGGATGTCAAGTCCCCATTGTGCAAATGGCCATGGGGACTGAAGGCTGCGCAGTTCCGTATGGGGGAGGTGCGTCATGGATCCGTGGACCTGAAAGCCTTCACATTTCTTCACAAATTCCAATGCATCTTGTTTCATCGTGGGCCAGAAGAGACCTTGCCGTATGATATTGAATGCGAGATTTTTTCCCTCGACGTGTCAGCCGCATATGTTGAGGTGGACTTCGCTTAGGGCATACTCAGCCTCCTCTGGGGTCAAGTATTTTAGGTAAGGAGTGGAATATCCTCGCCTGTATAGACTCCATCAAGGATCGTGTACTAACCTGCCGATTTCTTGGTCCGTTTGGCCTCATCGAAATTTTTGGGTAGCATTCTATCCGTCAGATACTTTCGATACAGGGTCATCCAGTTGTCACTTTTGTCAATCCGCAACACTTCCTGGTCTGAGATATCAATACTAAGCACGGCCAGGGTTTCCTGCAGGTCCCTAGCATGTTGCTCCGGAGATCCTACAGCTGCATCCTTGGCTAACTGGTCTGCTTTTCAATTTTCTTCTCTAAGCAAGTGTTCAATCTTGAAGCACTCGGAGGTTTGGATTTGTACCTTGGCTCTTGTTAGGTACTTTGCAAGCTACGGGTTCGACGCCTCAAAGGTCTATTAGATTTGATTGACCACAAGCTCTAAGTCACTGTGCACGACCAATACTTGGAGGAAGATTCCCTTGTTACGCAAAGCTCTGCCAGGAGGGCTGTATACTCAGCCACATTGTTAGTGGCAGGGAAGGTCAGCATAATGGAGTACTTGATCTCCGCATCGTCGAGAGTCCGGAGGACGACTCCGGTGCCGCTGTCTATTTGGGTTGATGACCCTTCCACATTCAGGATCCATGTTGGAATGTCGGGAGTGTCCACACCTTCCGGGCTGTGGGAGTTGTCTAAGGCCGCGGTCGCCATTTCGACGATGAAAGCTACTAGAGCATGACCCTTGAGGGCTAGTCGTGGTCGGAACTCTACGTCAAACTCTCCCAACTCTATAGCCTACTTGACTGGTCATCCAAAGGTCTCTGGCTTCTGTAGGATTGACTTCAGGGGTTGGTCTATCAGAACGATGATCCGGTGAGCTTGAAAGTAGGACCGCAGCTTCCATGCCGAATAGATGAGTGCCAATGCAATCCTTTCTGTGTGCGGGTAGCAGGTTTTTGGGTCTGTCAGTACCCTACTTACGTAGTATACTAATCGCTATGCTCCCTCGTGCTCTCTGACCAGCACGGAGTTGAGTGTCGTGTCTGACATAGCTAGGTAGAGGTATATGTTTTCGCCCAAGCTTGGCGAGCTTAGGAGAGGTGGGCTGATGAGGTATGCCTTTAGCTCCTTGAAAGCTTCCTCACATTTTTGGTCCACCAGAATCTAGACGATCTCATCCGTCGAAGTTCCTTGAAGAAGGGCAAGTATTTTTCTATGGACTTGGCCAAGAATCGCGAGAGAGCTGCCAATTGTCCTGAGAGCTTCCGTACCTCCTTTACTGTCTATGAAGGGTGCATGTTGAGAATGGCCCCAATCTTCTCCGGATTCGCTTCTATACCGTGTTGTGACACGATGAAGCCTAGGAACTTCTTGGAAGTCATCCCGAATGCGCATTTGGTCCGGTTGAGCTTCATCCTGTGTGCCCAAAGGACCTAGAAGGTCTCCTCTAGGTCTCGGATGTGGCTGTCGGCTACCTCACTTTTCACGAGTATGTTGTCGACGTATACTTCCACGTTCCTCTCAATCTGAGCTTCGAATATCTTGTTCACGAGTTGCTGGTAGGTTACCCCGACATTCTTGAGGCTGAAGGGCATCACCTTATAGCAGTACATCCCTTGGTCGGTCATGAATGAGGTGTGCTCCTCATCATCTGGGTGCATCCTGATCTAGTTGTATCCTGAGTAAGCGTCCATGAAGCACAGGAGCTCATGGCCGGACGTGGAGTCTACCAACTGATCAATCCGAAGGGGAGGAAAGTTGTCTTTCGGACAGGCCTTATTTACGTCGATGAAGTCTATGTACATTCGTCACTTGCCATTACTTTTCTTTACGAGAATGACATTGGATAGCCAGTCTGGATATTACATTTCTCTGATGAACTCAGCGTCCAATAGCATATTCACTTCCTCCCTTATGGCTATTAGTTTCTCGACTGAATGGTTCCAGTGCTTCTGCTACATGGGCTTGTGGCCTGGATAGAGGCCCAACTTGTGGACCATTAGTCCGATCGGTATCCCGAGCATGTCGACAGGTGTCCATGCAAAAATGTTGGGGTTCTTTTATAGGAAGGTGACTAGTCAATCCCAGTCGACCCGAGAGAGGGAGCTGCTCACATGCACGCACTTCTCTAGTTCGGCGGGATCCAACGGAATCACTTCGGTTGCTTCTCCTGACTGAGCTTATAGCAGTGCGGCCTCATCGCGGAGGTCCAAGTCTCCATCCGAGTGATTCGACATCACTGGCATGACCTAGGACAAGTAGCACGTCTATCCTATTGCCTGGTCTCCCAACGTCTCTCCTACACCTTATGGAGTTAGAAACTTCATCTTTTGGTGAGGGATCGAGGTAACAGTCCCGAAAGCTGTGAGGAATAGTCTACCCAGGATGGCTTTGTAATCAGACGGGAGATCGACAACGAGGAACGTTAGCTCTCGTGTCACGATGTGCAGGTAAGTTCCCATCGTGACCTCTAGTTGGACTATTTCCTACACAGGTATAGGTTCGTTGTCCAGACCATATAGAGGGCCATCAGCCGCTTTCATTTGGCTTCAGTTTAGTCCAAGCTTAAAAAATGTGAAAAGATACAGTAAATTTTGAGAGTTTCTATTATCAACGAAAATCAGTTTCAGTTAGTAGTCAATTGTACCGTCTGAAAAGAGGGTGGACACAATAAGGAGATCAGAGTGGGAAAAGGTTACATGAGCCATATCGTCGCTACTAAAGCTAATGGCATCATTCCTATCCCCTAATTTTGCTGTCTTGCTGCTCGAAGTCTGTTCAGGTTACGCCTACCTTCTGCTCTTGGGTGGCGTGATTGAGATCATGTTGATCAAGCCAGCAGCCGTGCGATTCCTGGGAGGCTCTCTTGCCTCACCTTTTGTGGCTATGGGGGCCTATCCTGAACCCTTCACGAACCACTTGAGGTGTCCATGACGGATCAGATTTTCTATTTGCTGTTGCAAAGTCCAGTAGCTCTCCGTGGAGTGCCCGAGGAAGCAAAGGTACCGGCAGTACTTTGTGTGGTCACCACCGGTCGAACCCTTCGGTGCTTTCGGCCACTTGAAGAACTTCTTATCCTAGATTTTCATCAGGATGTTCACGTGTGTATCGTTTAGAGGAGTCAAGATGTTGGTCTGTGCTCCTTCCTTGAACCCGACGAAGGACGTGGATGCTTACGGTGCTCTTGGAATTGACTATTGTCGTCGTTCCTCTTCTTGCCGATGCTGGGTCTAGGAACCTCTGTAGGGTGGTCTGCATGTTCGGGATGCTTTGCCTCGTTGGCTTCCTTCACCAAGATGTAGGCTCGGGTAATAGCTTTTACTTTCCGGAAGGATTGAGGGAGCTGGTGCGACAGGTGCTTGAAAAATTCCCCCGCTGCCAACGTTGTGACGAAGGCGTTGAGCTTCAACTCGTCAGAGAGTTGGGGGATCCTATGCACCTCGGTGATGAAGCAGTTGAGGAAGCACTTTAGGCTTTCGTCCGTCCTCTGGCGGAGGTGGGCCAAGTGCCACGGCTGCCTCTCCTCTCTCCGGTAGGAGGCGAACTGGCTTGGGAAGCTATTCACAAGTTCATCGAATGAGCAGATGGAATTTGGCGGGAGATCATGGAACCAAAGCAATGCACCCCCCATGAGGGTGACGGGGAAGCATTGGCACATCATGGCCTCACTTGCTCCCTGGAAAGATAGGTGAGTACAGAAGCAGTTAAGGTGGTTCATCGGCTCTTTGCTCCTATAGTACCCTTCTAGTATGGGAATCTTGAACTTGCGTGGGAGCGGCTGGGTTCGGAGATCCAAGGTGAAGGGTGACCTTCGTAGGTTTGCCAAGGACCGAACGGGTCTCTCCTTGTTCAGGAGATCCCAGAGCACCTTCACCTTTTCTTCCATCGATGGGCCGGATTCACTCCTTTGCACGTTGATAATGTCGCAGAGTTTCGTGCGATCCTGCTGTTGTTAACAAATTTTTCGGTCATGGCGGCTTCCCATGCAGGGCTGCTGCACATTGTTGGAATCTACGGCTGTTGTCCTCCTTTCGTCACGGGATTTACAGGGGTTGCGCCACTCTGGGCTCTCCTCCCACTCGTCTCGGTTGGGGTGGCTTCCAACCACAGTCTGGGCCCTGTCGTTGGAGGCTGTTTGAGCCTCGACATCGTCAGGCCAATCTGATCTTCTCCTGGGGGCTCTTGCGCGATGCTTTTCTCATCTGGAGGATGATGCCTGGGTTGCTAGTGAAGCAGCCCCCAACCATGGTGTGCCCGTCCAGTCACAGAGGGCTTGGATCATCAACCTCATGTCGCCCATGTCCGTTGCTAGGCGGTAGATGTCGAGCTCTGAACGGACGTCTGCACGGCTACCTACCGAGGGGTCGTCGCCGTAGACAGTTGCATCTCTTACTGGGGCATTTGCTTGTACCCTTGTGTTGACCATCTTGCTGTGAAAGATTGAGTGTGAGAAGGAACACTAGGCTTTTTGTCTCATTCCCACAGACGGTGACAATGTTGCATCCCGAGTCCTCGATTATCATACGGGTTAGGGAGCCTTTAGATTTATCATCTTCTGGAAGCAATCTCGAGTGAGTCATGTCTCCATCTCTGTTAACCTGAGACCTGCACAATATAACTAACAAACAGAAGGTCAGAGATCCGGCAGAATTTCTCTCACCGAAAGCACTCCGACACTCAAGTCAGTGACCTTCCACAATGAACGGAAAGGGAAGCGCACACTTAAAGGTGTGCGGGAATATGCTGTGAATGCGCGGGGAGTGCGTGAATGCAAGAATAGGAGATTGGTGAGCGGATGTTGGGAGGCCTGGCTCCCAGAATGTACCGCAGCGGGTGGCTGACTGTAATGGCCCGTATTAGGCTGGAGAAAAGTGGGAGCTGGCTATGTTTTTGAGAGCTTGCGCATGCAGGAGCGTGTGTCTCGGTGCCAGACTCTTATTCTCTCGCAAGTGAGTTGATCGATCGAGTGATCTCTTGGGGTTTCCTTTCTCCTGTAAGCGAGGAGAGGATTTATGGCTCCTCTGTCTGGAGTTCTAGGCACGACTATCCCTCCTGTAGGGATTTGTTGGCCACTGACCGTTGATGGCAATCACCGATGTATCAATTTTCGCCTAGTGGTGGCAGGCAGACCGCAGAACGTCGCAAGCCACGCTTGGTCTACCTCTTGCGTTAGGATTGGTCGGAGAACTGTGGGCAGTGGCACGAGCCGCGGCTAGTAGTGCTGACTTTCTTCTTATTGGTTCGTTTCCTCTGCACCACTTCTGTCGACCGTCAACCGCATTAATGGGTTGCAGGAGATGCCCATTGGCTGCTAGCTTGGGCTACCACGTAGGCTGTTTTGGGATGTTGGACTGGATCAACCACATCGGCCGTTGTTTCGTGGATTGGGCTTGGAATCTTCGTAGGCCTTCGCGTCGGACCCAACAAACCCGCTAATTTGAAAGGTTAGTAAAATAGTGATAAGAATGAGTCTAACATTTAATAAAACTTGTATAAGTGATATATATACATAACATTTTGATAATTTGATAATAGTTCTCTTTCCCTCTATAAGAAGACGTTCATGACCATCATTTTAGAACATGCAAAATTTGTATGAAGTATCTATAAATTATAAGAAGAAGAGAGAGAAATTATATCCAAATAATTTGTGACAAGATCAATTTCAGTGTGACATATGAAATTTTAATGATTATAGATTTTGATA
>JAODPA010130885.1:0-16886 GCA_025585075.1 Nepenthes mirabilis | reverse complement strand
AATGATAAAACTAATAAATAGTATATAAGATAGAGCAGTAAGGAATAAAGACATAATTTTTGATGATGAAAAGAAATCTCGAAAAAAACGACTATTGAGTAAAACCCTCCAAGTTTTAACGACCATAAAAGATATACACTATAAAAATTAACTTACAGATCGGGTAGTACAAACGTGCTATCCAACTTCCTCCCATCTTGTGTTCCATATTAAAAAATTTTTTAAATTTGCCAACGATAATAGAACAAGACGCCTTTCGATTTTTAAGTCAATCTTTCCTCACAAATCGCCGAATCTCCGTACACCATTGGAGCCCAATTTTCACGCCACTGACGTCACCAACGAAGGTTAACAAAGAAAAATGTGTAAAAAGTAAAGTTCAAAATAGTGAGAAAACTTTATTGAGGAAGCACCATTGTAAAAGCTAAATTTTTTCAAGTGGAAAAATTAATAAGCACGAAAGAGTAGGTTTTACACTGAAATGACCGTACAAATCTCAAGCAAGAAGTCATAGGTAAATGAAATAAGATAGCTATATATAGAGTCGCTCGAAAACCTCAATAAAAAATATGATCGTTAGTGAAATGCACATTGTGACGTTTGAGCGCGGCTTGAACGCACAGTGGGCGAGCGTAGGGTTTCATGGGATATTTCCAATGGAGCTCAAGCGTGGATCGACGGAGTTTTGAGCGTTTGGTTTACTAGATTCACCGTTTGAGCGTGGGTTGAGCGAGGAGCAGAAGCAGGCTTACTGGAAACATGGCTTGAGCGCTGGTTGGGTGAGTAGCGGGCGTAAGCTTACTGGAAACAAGGTCAACCTCACCATAGGCATGCAGCACAAGAAGCCTCTTGGGAAAGGTGCTCAAGTACGGGTCAGCGCATGACAAGCATGGAACTATGTATGGCGTTTCAGCAAATAGTAAGTGATATTTATTTATATATAGATCTTCAGAATAATATGACATTAACCGACTATAGATCAGACACGATAATAAAATATGCCAACATATAAATACGCCTAATAAGTTCAAATATAAAAGCTTTGACGAAATATTAGGATGAAATATATTTATTTCAAATATGTTGTATGAATCGCTGACAATTTGTGTAGCACCTTGACCCAACCTTAGATTATATTTTATGATGTTATTTAAAATTTGAAATTGCTGTGACATGTTTGACATGCCTCCAAAAGGAAGATAGTCCCAACTGAAGTGAAAGGAAAACATAACTTCCAACAAAAAAGGAAAACACGAGAATGAACAAGAAATTCAAAGCTTTCCTTCAGAAGTTCCATCTTTAGAAGTATTTGGTATAATATCAATTGAGTTGGTCTAATTTATTAGTTCAATGAATCCATTATTGATAGGCTTAGGATAGTCAAAAATAATAAAATATTGTCCAACACATTACACCCAACTATAGAGATTATAATAGATGGTCTTGATGTAACTTTAGTCAGAATAAATTAATATCTAACCAACGACCGAGTGGTTATTAAGCGGAATATAACCCAAATTGAATAATATTTCTGAATGGTTACATGTCTTGGTGTTTAGTCGATCAATTAGTCCAACCGAACAGTTTATTTAATCAAGCAGTTTGTCAACTCTGTAGTTAACCTAGACAATGCTCTACAAACATCAATTGCTGACCATCAGTTTATTTTTTAGGCATTAACCGCTTCCACTTAACCGCATGTCTATAATGTATATATAATAGCGGTTGAATTAATTAATTTCTAACTGGCCTAACCATTTAAATTGTGCTTGGCTATTCCATGTCATGAAACTGCCAATAACTGGTATTGTGATTATAAATACATATATTTTTTCTAAAAGTAGGACAAATTTTAGAAAATAATGAACAGAATATAGATTTTTAACACTTGATCTTTTACAAAATATAGAACCAAGTCATCTACGTTCTCTTTCTCATACACTCAATCTCTCCAATATTCCAATCTTTTGAGAATCATATTGAGTTGAACGTTGAAAGATGTTCTTGAGATTTGAACTATAATTCATTCAAAATTCTTGTTTACTGTTGTAATATATAATATTCAGATAAATAATTTGATAATTTTGATCCGAATTTTTTTAAAATCATAATCTAGATTTAAGATTCGTATCAATAAGCATAGCAGAAGATGGTTCATCTCGGGAAAATCTGCAATATTTGAAAAGGAAAATCACAGCAATATTTGCACCCAGAGAGACAAATGTGCTTGCCGTGTTCTCCACATAAGTCACCGACTTATAATGACTGACCCACTACTCAAAAGTGTAAATCTGCCATAGCAAATTCAGAATAAACTGGTGCAGCTGTAACTGCCGACGCACCGGCTTAAGCAAAGAAGGTCTTATCGCTATAAAAATCGGTCTTCTCATTGGCTTCTCCTCCATCCAGCTCATCTGATCTGCTACTCTTCCTGCCTCGATTAAAATCGAAAATGGAGCCAGACTCAACAGAGAGAAGGGAGATGAGCCCAGTTGAGAATGCAGACAAGGCATGGTCATTTGCCTTTCAAATCACGAGTGGTTCAGCTGCTCCTATGGCGCTCAAAGCTGTGATTGAGCTAGGCGTGCTCGAAATCATCAAGAAAGCTGGTCCCAGCGCTTGTATGTCGCCAGAAGAGATAGCCGCACAGCTTCCCACCAGCAACCCGGAGGCCGCCGCAATGCTTGGCCGCATGCTCCGCCTCTTGGCCAGCTACTCCGTCCTCTCTCACTCCCTGAAGATGCTCCCCGATGGCAGCCCTCAGCAGCTCTATGGTCTTGCCCCTGTATGTGAGTTTCTGACCAAGAATGGCGACGACGGTGCTTCTTTGGCTCCTTTCTTCCTTATGCTTCAGGATAAGGTTATTATCGAGAGTTGGTACGGCTTCTATATATCATTTCATAAATTTTAAAGTATAAATTGGAGGAGTGCTTCGTTGTTTCAAAATCTCACTTCGTAGAGTTTCACTAAAAGTATGTAGAGATTCTTATACTTAAGAGAAACAATTATACGGGGCAGGATACATGGAGTGCCCGTCAGATCTGTAGGGTTTAACCTAATTTGTATCTTTCTACATATTACGTACATGAAAATCTGTGTGCACAGAATTAGTTTCCCTCACTATGCATTCTTTGAGTGTTATTGCCCTAATTACAAAGATCCTGAAAATTTTGTACATGAAAATCGAAGATTCATACTACATGATTAGGCACATTGCGTGTGCTGGCCGCAGGTACCGCTTAAAAGATGCAGTTCTTGAAGGTACTGAACCTGCTTTTAGTAAGGCCCATGGAACGCATGTCTATGAATACTGTGGCAAGGACCCCAGATTCAACAGCATTTTGAATGAGGCCATGTCCAATCACTCTACCATTACCGTGAAGAAAATTCTTGACAATTACGATGGGTTCAAAGATCTGTCATCACTTGTCGACGTTGGTGGTGGTATTGGAGTCACCCTTAGTATGATCGTATCTAAATATCCAACAATTAAAGGCATTAATTTCGATCTGCCGCACGTCGTTGAAAACGCGCCGTCTTATCCAGGTAAAATAACTCTTCAAACAACGGAATACAGCACATATATCTCATTCTTTCAAATTTTACAGTCATTTGTTTTTCTTTTGGTTTTACGAAAATCTTGTCAACTAATCTCCGGATAAACAAGCTTTATTAATTTTTTCTTTTCTCTCATACACTTCAACTTTTCTAAAAAGTTCAGTAAAAACCATTATTCTATTTAAGTATAAAGTATGTTGGACGGAAACGGGGTGGCCTACCAACATAGACACACAAGAATCGAAGAGAAGGAATGAAAGTAAGAATATTAACAACCGATATTTACGTGAAAAACCCTTATGAATCATGGAAAAAAATCACGGAACTGTCAGTCCGTAAAATTACTTTATGTATGAGATAGAGATTACAAAACATGAGGCGAAAATACATACACACACAGTTGGGCCTTCTTCATCTCCTCTGTTTTTCTTTTTTACTCTCACACACTCACACTTTGCTCAGCTCTTTCTGCTTACAATAACTTCTCTACCACCCCTCACTCCAGCCTGCTTACACACACACATACATATATATATACAAGAATATACAAAGGACTTGGCAGCAGCTGGATCATCACGTCGTCGTTCATGGTCGGTGCACGGTTTCCAAGAAGCATGCTTCAGCTCAGCAGCAGGTGGCACATGACTGCAACATCAGAAGATAGACCTGTTATCTTGAGTTTTCAAGGTTACCTAAACAGACATGTCAACCTATTCCCTTTCAGACACAGCAGGTGTTCTCGGTTATCTTAATGAGACGGTCAACTTTGTTGACCGTCTTCCCATCTAGACCGGTCAACGTCCCATTGACCGTCCTTTTTGTTGTCCTGGGAGCCCTCAGCAAAATCGGTCAACTTGATTCTTCAGGTTGATCGTCCAGTCGGTCAATGATGTTGATCGGAGTTTCTTCATGGGAGAGATTTCTAACAAAGTAATAAGGATTCACAATATAATAATCTTTTATTTTTGGGAGGGGGGGGGGGTTGGTATTGTAAAGTCTGCAAAGGTCCCCTTATCTCAGCAGTTTAACCGACGTGCACATCAACTTACAGGCGTGGAACATGTTGGGGGAGATATGTATGTTACAGTTCCAAAAGGTGATGCTATTTTATTAAAGGTAATTAGTTCATACTTCTACCTGATATTGACTGCATAAAAATTCATATATATATATATACGCCATGGGAATGGTAGAAACTTTAGAAATTCGTATGCGTGTGATCTTGTATATATTCAGTGGATATGTCACAACTGGGAGGATAAAGAATGCTTAAAGCTGTTGAAGAATTGTTATCAAGCACTACCGGCTGACCACGGCAAAGTTGTAGCCTGTGAGCACGTTCTTCCGGATAAACCAGAAACAAGCAATTCCGCAAAGGCCGCCTTCAACCTTGATGTGATTATGCTGGCTCACAATGGTGGCAAAGAGAGGACGGAGGAGGAATTCGAGGCCATTGCCAAAGAAGCCGGCTTTGCGGGATTTAAAGTGGCATGCTCTGCTTACAACACCGCCGTCATGGAATTTCTCAAGAAGTAACGTTATTCCTATTCATCCCTAGCAGAATAAATAAACTGAGGTATGAGGATAAAAAATAACCATGGATAGGTATGTTCTCATTGCTATGCTTGGAAATGGGTAGTCGATGTCTATTCATTTGTCCAGTTCCTCTGACGATATTAGCTTGCATTTGGAATATTATAATCAACATTAAACTCTCAGAATGTCAGGGAGCAGCATGGTGCCTTTAATAATGTTTGCCACCCATGGATTATTATTATTATATGTGAAACCTACTTATTGGCAAAGGAGTTCTCTCTGGTGTGTATGTAAATTATAAAATAGCATACGCTGTATTTGGAATTACGCCACCCAAGATTGTGTCAGGTTACATGATGTAGTCCAATCAATTGACATCCTCAAGGAGACAATCCATAAATTAATCAGACATATCAACTTTTTCTATCAAATTAACATTTAAAAAAATCAAATAATCCACTGCGTTATTGTCATTTTTGCTGAATGTGCTGCTTTTCTTCCCCCGCTGATGTTTCATGCTATCAACAGCAGCTAGTAGTTAAGCCCCTTCTCCAATAATTTGCAACTCAATGCTTCTGATTCTCTGAAATGGAACTTAATAAATTTTACAGGAATCTCAGCTGATAATACCACGATCTTGCAGATCTCTCTGTTGGCGTAAAACAAAAGGCACGGTGACTGAGTGGATAAAACTCTTGGATAGCAACAGAGCAGAGCTTTCGGACGGACAGATAAAAGTAGAGATAGAAAAATGAGAGAGAAACACACAAGATTTTAACGTGAAAAATCCTTCTTCAACCAAGAAAAAAATAAGCACAGAATACACTATTAAATATAAATTATTTACAAGAATGTTAGCTATACAAAGCCCAAACAAAAGAAAAACAATCACAAGCGTAAATCACTCAATCTCTCTCTAAAAAGTGTCTCTCTCAATCTCTACAACAAGGCTTGCCCACAGCTTTCTCAATGCTCACTCCAAGATTGCTTTCCAAGATACAGCACAAGCACTCCAAGATTCGCACACAAGCAAGGGCACAAACCTCTATATATATATATATACAATGGGCCTAGGCCCGGCCAGCCATCCTATTGGCAGTAGGGTGGCAAGACCACGCCCCCTAGGCCTGCCACGGCAGGCGCACGCTCGGTGTGTCAGAGTGGCAGGCCTGATATCTCGGAAGTTGTAGCCGCCTCCAATTAGAGTGGTCAACTGCCCATCTGCAAAACGCGGATGCAATAGGCATGTGGAGAGAGAAAGTCAACGCCTAGGCTTCCAACGTCCTCATCCATGTCCTCGTCAACCATTCGAATATGACGCCTCTGATGAGTCCTCGTCTGTCATGACAAGCTTATCGGACCACTCCAAAAGTCCGCATGCTTTTCTTCCTTTGAGTCCGCGGACACAAATGCCACGAGGGATTGACCCTAACAAACTTCCCCTCACGACCGAGTGGGAGTTAAGTTAGTCAGACCGACAGTGTCACAGCAAGCTTCTAGCTTTCCCTTTGGCAAAACTTTGGTCAACATGTCTGAGTCATTGTCATCCAAACGGACCTTTCCAATTGATAGATGCCCATCATAAAAAATGTCTCTCACCAAATGATATCGCGCGTCAATGTGCTTTGACCTGGAATGAAATGAGGAGTATTACACAAGTAAATGACACTTTGACTATCACAGAAGACTTCGTACATCTCTTGCCTTAGGCCTAACATTTGGACAAACCTTTTCATCTAAAGCATTTCTTTCCAGGCCTCGATCACGGTAATGAACTCTGCCTCCATAGTCGAGAAAGTGACGCACTTCTGTAACTTGGATTGCCAAGAGACCGCCCCTCTCGTAAATTTCACAAAGTATTCGGATGTTGATTTCCGAGGATCAACATCCCCAGCCATGTCTGCGTCCGTATACCCAATCAGCTGAGGCTTCTCTCCTCCAAACTGTAAACCCATCTTGGAGGTCCCACGGAAATATCTGAAAATCTACTTTATCGTGGACCAATACTCCATCCTTGGGTTTGAGAGAAATCGGCTCACAAGGCCAACCCGCATGAGCAATGTCCAGCCGCATATACACGACCGCGTACATCAGACTACCTACGGCCGATGAGTAAGGTATATTACTCATGCGCGCCTTCTTAGTGTCCGAGGACGGACATTGTTACTTGCTCAGCCTAAAATGGTTGGCCAGAGGGGTACTGACAGGTTTGGAACTTTCCATATTGAATCGTTGAAGCACCTTTTCAACATAGCCTTCCTGGGATAGCCAGAGCTTCTTGTCCGCTCGATCGCAAAATATTATGATCCTTAGAATCTGGTTCGCCGGTCCGAGGTCTTTCATGGCGAAAGACTGCCCCAGTTGCTTTTTCAGCTCCTTAATCCGAGCACTATTCTGTCTGACAACCAACATGTCGTCCACATAAAGGAGGAGGATGACAAAGTCATTTTTTGAGAATCTCTGGACAAAGACACAGTGGTCGGAAGTAGTCTTATGGTATCCTCGTCCGACCATGACAGATTCAAACTTTCGGTACCACTGTCTCGGAGCTTGCTTCAACCCATACAAGCTCTTCTTCAAACGACAGACCAGTCCTTCCCTCCCCTTGACTTCAAAACCATCTGGTTGCTCCATGTAGATCTCTTGCTCAAGATCTCTATGGAGAAAAGCTATCCGAACGTCTAGTTGCTCTATCTCCAGATCCAAAGCCGCTGCCAGTCCGAGCACCACACGGACCAAGGACATCTTCACAACGGGTGCAAAAATTTCATCAAATTCAACACCCTTGTGTTGACCAAAGCCCTTCACCACAAGCCGTGCCTTGTGTCTTGCTTGTTTGCGTTCTCGGTCGTCTTCAGTCAGAAGACCCATTTGTTCTTCAGAGCCTTCTTCCCCTTGGGTAGCTTAGCCAGCTCAAAGGTATGGTTTTCATGAAGAGAGGTCATTTCTTCATTCATGGTTTCAAACCATTTATTCTTCTGAGTGCTACACATGGCTTCACTGAAATCTTCAGGTTCTCCAGCATCATTAAGGAGGACGTACTCACTTGCTGGAAGGCGGACGGACAGACGTCTCTCCCTGGACGACTATCTCACAGGGACCACCTCGACTTGTTGAGGGGCCAGATCTTCAACTTGATCTTCCTGAGGCGCTGGAACCGTCTCATAATGGTTGCCAGCCACCCTTGATCCGCCGACATCGGACTCCAGAGGCACTGGACGGATAGTATCAATATCAACTTTGTCTGTCCGAAAAGTATTGGGTTGAGACTTCTTCTCCTTCCCAATGTCCTCGATGGTCTCTTCTTCAACGAAGACCACATCTCGAGACCGGACCAGCTTCCTTTCCTTTGGATCATAGAACCTATACCCAAGTTCGTCGTCGCCATAGCTCAAAAAGACATATTACTTTGTCTTTGGCTCTAGCTTGCTTCTCTCATCTCTCGGAACATGAACAAAGGCATTGCAGCCAAATGTCTGAAGATGGCTATATGCTGGCTCCTTTCCGATCCAAAACTTATCCGGAACTTCCTCGTCCAGAGGCTTACTGGGCAACCGGTTGATCACGTGGGCGGCCGCTTTCAAGGCCTCAGCCCAAAAAGATCCCAGAAGCCTAGATTTGGATAACATGCACCTGACTCTTTCCATTAGGGTGCGATTCATCCTCTCGGCCATGCCATTCAACTGTGGCGTCTTCGGTGGAGTCCTTTGATGTTTGATGCCGTGAGCTCTGTAATAGGCATCAAACGTCCCAATGTACTCTCCACCGTTGTCGCTCCGAGCGGCCTTCAACCTCCTCCCAGTCTCACGCTCAACGAGGATATGAAACTGCTCAAAGATTCCCGCAACCTGATCCTTGGTTTTCAACGGGAACACCCACAATTTTCTCGAGCAATCGTCAATGAAGGAGATAAAGTATTGTACTCCTCCAAAAGACCTTTCCGGGAGGGGACCACACACATCCGTGCGGACGAGCTTTAGGACCTCGGACCTCCTAGAAGATGCATTTCCTTGGAAGGAGACTCTTCATTGCTTCCCTGCCATGCAGTGAGGGCAAGTCCCCGGCCTTTCTCCATCTATCTCTGGGATGAGACTCTTCTTGGCCAGATGACTCATGCTCCGCTCACTCATATGTCCGAGCCTTTTGTGCCACAGGCCTAAGGACTCCATACATCTTGTAGCATTCACCTCTGCTACCTCGGCCTTAGCTTTCAGCGCTTAAAGGCCTGAGGCCTTTACTTCTCGGACAACCACCATGGAACCCTTTGTCAACTTAAAACTGCCGTCACAAAAGACGCTGCAGTAGCCTTCATCATCAAGCCGTCTTACTGAAATGATATTCATACGAATATTAGGGACGTGTCGGACGTCCCTCAAAATTGATAGGGCTCCACTGTTTGTCATTAAGGAGACGTCGCCTCGTCCAATGATCTCGGACGTCTCTATGTTGCCCATCTTCAACACTCCTGGGGCACTTGGAGTGCACGTGGAGAACAGCTCTCTCCTGGAGGTGACGTGTATGGATGCGCCAGAATCCATCACCCAGTCAGAGGCCTACTCGGCCATGCTCACAGAGTCCTCAAACTCTCAGGCCAAAAGGAGGTCACCTCCTGTGACAACAGTGACCAAGGACTCTTCTTCGCCACATCTCTTTTCGCCCCTCTCCTTTCCAGCATTTTCACGCTTTCACTTATAACAAAATTTCTTGATGTGGCCCTTCTTGCCACAATGGTGGCACTCCATGTTCTGGTAACGAAAACGTGACTACTCCGCCTTTTGTCTTCAGACGTTGGGCCACGTCTTCGGCTCCTTCCTCTAGATTCGGTGACGAGGACCTCGGAGTGTTGAGAGGTGGATGTACCCTGAGAACCCCATCTCACTTCCTCGTTCAGCACAACTCCTTTGGCCATCTCCAAAGTCACCACGCCGTTAGAAGCTGTGTTGGTAATGGTGATCCTCATGACCTCCCATGAGTCCGGGAGGATTGCCAGGAGCCAGAGTCCGAGGACCTCATCCTCGAACTTGATCCCCATGCCATTCAGCCTGTCCACGCAGCCCTGAAACTCATTTAGGTGGTCGGCAACATATGAGCCGTCCTTGTACCGAATCTGCATCAGCCTCATCAAGTGATAGATTTTGTTATTTTCGGTCTTGGAGGCATAGAGCTTTTGTAATTTCTCCCAAAGCTCCTTGGCATTCGTCTCTCCGTGAATGTGGTTGTACACATTGTCGTCCATGAACTACAGGATGTACCCGCACATTTGCTTGTGCTCCAACATCCACTTCTCGTCTGTTTTTACTACCGGTTTTTGTGTGGTAAAAACGGAATTATGCATGGACTTCACAAAGAGTAAATCCGACATCTTGCTTTGTCAAGTGTTAAAGTTGGTTCCGTTTAAGCAAATCATTTTGCTTTCAACCTCTATAGCGGCCAGCAATAAGATCACCATTCAAAGAACCAAACTCTCTAATACCATTTGTTAGCGTAAAACGGAAGGCACGGTGATTGAGCGGACAAAACTCACGAACAGCAACAGAGCAGAGCTCTCGGACAGACGGCCAAAAGTAGAGATAGAAAAATAAGAGAGAAACACACGAGATTTTAATGTGGAAAACCCTTCTTCAACCAAGAAAAAAATCACCAAAAAATACACTATTAAGTATAAATTGTTTACAAGAATGTTAGCTATACAAAGCCCAAATAAAAGAAAAATAATCACAAATGTATATCACTTAATCTCTCTTTAAAAAGTCTCTCTCAATCTCTACAACAAGGCTTGCCCACAGCTTTTTCAATACTCACTCCAAGATTACTCTCCAAGACACAACACAAGCACTCTAAGATTCGCACACAAGCAAGGGCACAAACCTCTATATATATATATATATACAAGGGGCCTAGGCCCGGCCAGCCATCCTACTGGCAATAGGGTGGCAGGACTATGCCCCCTAAGCCTGCCACGGCAGGCGCACGCTCGGTGTGCCAAAGTGGCAGGCCTGACACCTTAAAAATTGCAGTCGTCTTCAATGAGAGTGGGTCAACTGCCCATCTATAAAACGTGGTTGCAGTAGGCATACGGAGAGAGAAAGTCAATACCTAGGCTTCCAGCGTCCTCATCCATGTCCACGTTAACCTCTCGGATATGACGCCCCTAATGAGTCATTTCCGTCATGACAGGCTTCTTGGACCACTCCAAAAGTCCACATGCTTTTCTTCCTTTGAATCCGCGAACACAGATGCCACGAGGGAGTGACCCCAACACCCTCTTCATACTACTGTGAGTTCTTCCGTGTTTTACAGGGGTAATAGGACTCTGTTATGGTAATCACTCCCAAGATTATTACCTTTGATTAGGGAACTGAGATTTAGAGGGGGCGAAAACCTAATTTCTTCAAGCCCATCTCAAGAAAAGAGACAAACGAAGAAAATGGAACGAAGCAGTTAATGTGTATAGTGGACCTGGATAATCTTCCGAATGAAATTAGGTTGGACTTTCGAACCTTTTTATCTAAATCCTATGCACTATAATAATTAACAAAAGGTTAAAGAATACAGGAATTATTTTTTGAAATATCTTCTAACCCCTAAGTTAGAAATATTTATAAGAAAATAACAAATTATGTGAGGCTATGGATTAGAGAGAGAGTAAGAAATGGAAGACTTAGTACCATGATTTTTGGGATTTGTAAGTTTGTAGAGAACTGAAGCTCTGTATTTGTTATTATTATGAGTGATTTAGATTCAATCCTTTTATTTGTGAAAAATAGGTGTATTTATATCATTATTTTCAATCAACATACCCATTTTAAAGAGGCATGATTGCACATTAATTAAAAAATTATATTAGTTAAAAATTAAATGATCTTACAGTTATATAGATTTTAAATCTAATGTTTGTCCATTATACGCATTGACTGTTTATTTGATTCGATCATTCATCTCTTAATTTATCTAATTGTTCATCAAGACTAATTGTTCAAATTTATTGAGCGGTCATTTAATTTCTCAATCTTTTATATTACTAGCATTTCAGCCATTTAAATATCCGATAGTTTGATCGAATTTCATTTCGTTCCGGGCCTAACATCTCAATAGGCTTACAATTTGTGGGCCATCTCTTAATTTCAATTCATATTCCTCCATGAGTTTACGGTTTGTGGGTCTCACATCATGACAGGTCAAGCCGATCTCATCTCGAACTGTTCCCAACACTAACTCCCTATACTTAGAGGTTGAATTAAAGTTTCGAGTATATTAGAATGAAAATTCGACAATTTCCCATGACTCCTTAAAGTGCCTTAAAGAACGTCACCGATATAACATTTTGCCTCACCATGGATGATTTATTCGACACCTATAATCTGTATAATATTTCTTCTGTCATTTATATTTTGAGTTCCTTCATTTGATGAAAGAGCTTACTCTCCTAGATATAGCTTTATTTCTATATCAGAGGCACATCCAAATGACAGCCTTTGGATTTCATTTGTGAGGAAATTTATAGAAATAATGGAAACTTTAGAGATTTCAGTTACCCATCTCTATTCTAACGCCTTTAGACACATTGTGTATTTGTTTTTTAGCCAATGGGGTCTTAGGTTAGATGCTAGGTTAAAACAATTTTTCACTTTAACTAAGAAAATGATTGGATCACTCTAATTCTAAAAAAATGTTTAAAATAGGTGGTGGAAACCCCAATTCGATAAAAAACTAAAAAAATAGGTTCTTTAAGGTCAAGGTTCCTGATAACTGGATTATATCGAATAAATAGGATAATGTCAATATTACATTTTATGGTCTAGTTATTGAGAGTGAGTATGTAATGACTAGATCATGAAATGAACAAATAAAAGAGAATGCGGCTAGGTTGTGCAAAACTAGAAATTTCTTAATCCCAACCGCTCTTGATGCAGTTAGCTGGTACGTTATCCTTAAGAGAGAAGCCATTGCTAATAAACTTTCTCATCCTTTTAAAAGGAGGAAGGGTGACATCTTTATAGATTCTCCTCCCCAAGTTGTCTCTAATTCACCCAATGTCCAAACAACATATTCACTGATCTCTCATTTGGATAATGATGAGGTTCTTAATGTTGTGGAAGAGGTTTAGGCCAAATTAGCTGAGATGAAAGCTAAAAAAACCTGTTCATCCTGAAACTCCAGCTATCTTCTCTTCTTCCAACAATCATTCAGAGGAGACGCTTGTCCTAAATTTTAAAGAAAGAATTCCCATTGTTCTTTTGAGGTTGGAGCATGGTTCTCTACATTATTTCTCATGTGAGAATGAGCTAGTTGACACTCCTATCCTTATGGATCATAAATTTTTGTTATTTCTAGCTCTTCTATATCTGTTGAGACATTGCCTAGCCTTTTTGCATCTCATGCCACTTCTTCTAGATTAAAAAATCATGTAGATATTGTCAGAGAGTTTGCCATTCATTCATTGCTATCATCTTCAACTTCTGTAGATTCTGAGGTTTCATAAGGAGCCCTAGGTTTCAAAAGTTTCCTACATCATAGACCTCAACCTTTTCTTCGCTAGAAACAATCATCTACATCAAACCCAAACTCAACTAGATCATCGTTAGATTTGCACCCAAAGAGAGTTGTTCAACCCTATAGGTACCCTTTGAGCCTTTAATTCTGAGTTATTCATTTGTTTTCAAATAGCTCACTAATAACTTCTTTCTTTTAATCGAGTGCGTCAGATTAGAGATAGGCTTTTTAGCCTGGATATTAAATTGATCACCTATCTTGATCTTATACTAATCCTTCTATAGTCTGGGGTTTGGAATTCAAGGCTGTAGTCATCAAAGCTAGGGCATCATTCTTTAAAGATCAACTAGCTTGTCTTAAGCAAGAGTTGGCTCAATAAAGAAGTAGGTCCTGCAATTATGTCAACCAAGTTTCTATTGTTAGGGACCGCACCGGTTCTTTCAAAGATAGAGTTATTAAAGTTAAACGACGTTTGGCAATAGTTGCTGGGGTTGTGGATGGACTAAGAGCTAAATGGTTGAGGAGCTACTAAAGAAGAGTGTCCAAACCAAAGAAATCAAATCTCCACTCAATTCTCGATTCAAAGTGGGAATCAATCTTTGGAAGAAAATAGTCTGCTTGGTATCCCCCAATTTTCCAACTGGCTTCCTGGATATAAGGAATTTCAAAAACTTTGTAACCTCTAATGCCCTGGATTTTAAGGAACAACAAAGCTCTCCAGATTCAAGGCCTAATCCTGATCATCAACCATAGAATTACCAAGTAGTTTTTATTTTTTAGTTTTATGACCTCAGATTGTACTTGTGAATGAGGATAATGTAACTTATTTTCTAATGTATAGATTCAGATTTTTTCTTTATCGAATATTCATTGTTCCTTAATTGATACTAATTGAGCGATTTAACCCCTGAGCATATGCATATGAGTTTTTAACCATTAGATGGCCAACATGATTGCTAGCTAAGTTTTGCGACTATCGTCACTAGTTAGATAATTATAAAATGGTTGAACTGATTTCCGACTATGCCTTTCAACTATCGTTGCTAATTAGGAAGGACATTAGTCCTTGATCGTTTAACTAATCGTGTGTATCCCGTTGAATGGTGTATTAACACTTATGCATGATAGCATCCCTAAGGTCTAGTAAATCAGATGATTATTAATTGAGTCTTGATAGGCTTTATCCAGCCTATCCTTGACCTCTTAAAAGGTAATCGAACATTCGGCTCTCAAGCCTGAGAGTCTTTTGGAATTATTGGTGTGCGACCATACTTAGATTCATCTAGTTCTATTGAACCCATATCTTAACCATTCCCTTAAATCAGCACAGTTTATTGACTAGGAGTTTAAATCTATGGTTTAACTCAGGGTTGGTTATGATCATATTGATTACATGTAAGCATATAAATTATCAAGAAACAAATCAAAAAATTAACTTTATTAATAATATAAAAATAAGTTACCACACATAAGCATTCCAAAGTGAAGGGCAGGGCATACCTATATGTTCATAGGATATTCTCATTATTGGTAGTTTTTATTTTTAAGATTAAAGATTATCCAATTTCAAAAGACTAATTTTTTATTTTGAGTAAGTAATTTATATGCCCTGTTATGAAATATAACCAATACTAGGAATGGTCTCTCCCATGTTAGAGATAGTTTATTCCTTTGTACTAGCTTTCTGGTTATTTCGATATTCCTTAATACCAAGTCACTGACCTCAAAAGTTCACACATTTATTTTCTTATAATAATATCGAGTGACTCTTTATTGATATGCTACCACCCAAATGCATGCTATCTTCCTAATGTTCTCTAAGAGATCCAAATTGTTTTCTCACCAGCTTGAAGTTTTGATCTAGAATGAAAATTTTCACCCAATAAGTTAGCAATTCTATCTCCACTGGAATAACTACTTCTATTCTGAAACACATGCTGAATGTGATTCCTGTGTTGGCTCTATCAGAGTCATTTGGTATGACCAAACTATTGATGGAAGTTCATCTACCATGGCCCCTCTAACATAGTCTAACCTGATTTTTATCTCATTTATTATTATCCTGTATGTCACTCCAACTTATCCTTTTGTTTGTGGGTATAATATTAAAGTATTGAACTAATCTAATGTTGAGGTCATTACAATATATTATGAGTCTTTTGTTAGAGAATCGTGTACTATTGTCTTTAGTACGACCTCCGGTATCATAAAACCATAAATAATATTTCGGTACATTAAGTCTATTGCATTATGCTGTAATTTTGGACAATTGAGAAGTTTTAACCTATTTCATGAAACAATCCACCGTAATAATAATAAATTTTCTCTATTCAATTGCTATCACAAATGGACCTAACATGTCCAATCCCCACCATGTGAATGGCCAAAGAGCTTGTAAAACAAGAAGTTCTGTATATAGTTGCTTGAGTACATTATCATAAATTTGACAATTTTACATATTTTTTATGAACTCCATCACATCCTTCTTTATGGTTGGCCAATGTATACATGCTTTATCATTGGAAAAACTAAAATTTTTTCTCCCACATGCTCCCTACATATATCAAGATGAACCTCTCTAATAGTGTAACCAACTTCCACTAAAGACAAACAGTGCATGTAGGATATTAACTAATCCATCTTTATAATAACGTATCTACCAGAGTGTACTATCTAGCCATTTTTTAAATGTACTTTGCCTATATGGAATTGCTCAGAAGCATTTCGCTCTCAAGATATTTTGGATATAGAGTCATCCAAGTTAACTAATCCATCATTTGGAAAACTCTATCTTGTTTCTCAATGCTAAGCCTTTGAAGTATTTCTCCCGTATCTTTGGCATATTGCTCTAAACAATTGAATATTAATATCTTAAAAAGTTAATTTGACTTTTCAATTATTTTTTATTGGTATATGGATAACTTCAACCTTATCGATGGATAATAAGAAATATCATAACTCGTTGAGATACTTAGCCTTGTCTAGGCTGGTTATTTTGAAATTAGCTAGCACTTAATTGACAACTAACTCGAAATCACTATGGACGATTAAATTTTCAATGGAATATTTATTTACAAGCTTTAAGTCAGTTAATAGAGTCTCATACTCTACCATGTTCTTGGTGGCAAGACACTTGAATATGACTAAGTATTTTTTCTTGAAACCTTCAAATAAAATTAACACCACCTGTAATAATCCGGATTCCGTTTGGATATTAATTATAATTTTGAATATTTCGGATATGGTAAAAATAAATCAAAATATTATAAAATTTTAAAAAATGATCAAAAGTATAGAGT
>JAODPA010130874.1:0-16888 GCA_025585075.1 Nepenthes mirabilis | reverse complement strand
TATATATGTTAATGTGTGGTTATATGTGTATGTATGAGAATAAAGATAGTAAAGAGTATAGAGGATATTTATAGTTTGTGTATGTTGCATTTATAAAGGTGTATTGGCCTGTGTTCGGAGTGATATTGATTGTATGAAAAAATAAATATTGCCAATTAATTTGTTGGAACCTTGTAAAATTAATTGGGGATGAAATTTGAAATAAAAATATCGTTAGCCTTAGTCGTAGGCATCACTCCGGAATAAAATGAAAAAATAGTGAAGTAATTGAGCCGATCATATCTCGATCCATGTATCTCCATTAGACATTCTGAGATACGCTCCTTTGTGTTAGATTTGATGGCGTGAGTACGGTCCATGTCAGCACCAAACAACGTTCTTATCATTGATATTGCAAAGCTTTCTTTGCGTTATACTTGGTAGTGTGAGTGTTTGAATTATTAGTTTCCTACGGTCAAGGTTAAGGAAAGCGTATGAAAGCACTAAGGTATCTAGTCAAATGGGAGGCTACGATACCTTAGCGTGGTCTACACTTATCTGATACTGATTTCCGTATCGTGGTGATAATGAGGTATGTTATTTATTGTGGAGGATGCTTATAACCATGTGACCATCGTAAGAGATGATATCTGAGATATCATCTAGCGAGGGGTATCACGGGTGGTATCGGCATGCTACGAGTACAGCCTCTGGGAGGACTGTAGGGGTAGTTGGATACCATAGATAACCTCATTGTACTTACCCAACCATTGGGGGTGTAAATGCACGGTCTTTGGTTCACGGTGACAGAATAAGGTCCAAGGAGATTCATTGTGATGTTATATCATTGTTGATACCTCATGAGTTTGGGATTCGGTGGAATCCACGAATTATATTTGGTAGAATTTATGTGTTAGATTTTATGCTATTCGAATTCAATGGAATCCATTTTGTTATTGTTGTTGATGTTCAGGTCGTTCATGCTGACATTCGAATCAGAGAATCCCCACTTATTCATGATATTGGATTCCAGGGGATTACCGTTTTTTATTAGCACTCTTGTTGTTTTTGGATGTGAGGTTCTTGTGGGACCTATTTTGCCTAGAGTCGTATTTATGATGTGTTGTAATTTACTCGAATATAGTAGATGGTTAGAGTGATGTTGAGACTTTGTAGTTGGTATCTGAGATTGTTATTGTTGTATAGCATTTTTTATTATTATCACTTGCTCGGCTTTGGCTCACCCTTATATTTTCTTTGCTCCAGAGTAGACAAGTTGACACTATGATAGAAGAGATCGCGTGAGTAGACTCCTGGCAGAGGTGATATCAGAGATTAAGGCTCTGCGGACGAAAATTTAAGATCTTGATTGTTTAGTTACTGTTCAACTTTTATTAGATTTCTCTATGAGAATTGATATTTTTGACATTGAGGTCATTTATTGAAGTTATTTGTCATTATTATGGATATTTATACGATGATGCATTTATGATGACTATGGATTGTGTATTAAATGATATTATAGAATTTATTAAAGTTGTTTGATGACGCGTAATTGATGATTTTGGATGACTTAAGATTTTCACCGTGATGGTCCGGGTCGGGTTTGGGGATCCGAGCTTAGGTCGTTACATTGTTAGCCTTAGAAAGTTACAGTGGTAATCAAAGATAACTATATTCATGAAATAATACGTGGTCTGCCGTCCTCGGAGCGTTATCAAGGAGGACAAAACCCAAAAACCTACCATGAACCTACCCAAGAACCCCCAAGAACCTACCAAGAATATGAAAACTCCGACTATGGAGTGATACGCGGTTCGCCATCCTCAAGGCATTGTACAGGGAGGAATCTAATGTTCTATGAAAGAAATGGCCCTCATGAAGGACACATGAAATGACGCATCTATGCATGATCATAATGATAAAAAAGAAGAACAAAGGCCTTAGACTGTGTAAACTGAATATAATCTATCCTGGATTATTTGCTCCCTCCACTAGTAGGGTCTACTAACCCTTGTCCCTCAAGATAAGTAAAAGCTATGTAGGAAAAAAACAAGTCAAAGAAAGAAAGATGACGAACACAAGAAAGATTCGACTATCTTACATAAGTGTGCATTACTTCATGTCCTGCATTATTTACATTATTGCATGCATTTCGTTCTCTGATCTTTTCTTATAATTTCCTTGTATAAAGTATTACTGGTTATTATGGTTAAGGTACCTTGTTGAGCTTCTTACTCACTCCTTTGTTGTTTACTTCCCCCTAGATAACCCTAATGAACTGATTCCCAACGAAAAGGAGTGAAGATAGAGATTATCTGCAGGAAAAGCTGTTGATCTTTTTTGAAGACGAGTAATTAGTAGTTGTGTTAATGTATGTGTATGTACGATTTATGTTTTGAATGAATATTGTAAACCTACAACATGATGAGGATGTATGTGCTACTGTAGACACAACTATGCTTCTGCAGATATGCTTTTGGATTGTGTAGGTTTTAGATGACATCTCTCTCATGATCCAATATAGTAGTTGAAAATATTGTATTGGATTGTGATCCTATTGAAGAATGATGTTTGTTTTCAGAAGAGGTGTAGTGATGGGTTGTGAATGTTGTGAATGTGTTGAGAATGTGGAAAGGATGAATTTTGTGTTTCTATCATTTGATCATTATGTACAGGTTCAAATTAATATGTTGTATTTTTTATTTTTTATTCAGTTATAGAGAAAACTCTGTCAAAATTTCTGTAAATTATTATATATAAATTAATAAGTCATTGGTGTTTATATATTATTAATGGAGGATCTTAAAGAATAAGACCCGTTCTGTTACAAATGGTATCAGAGAGAAAAATATATGCCTTAGGATTGATCGGCCTCACTACGAAAGCCTAGGTTTGGTCTAGGTTGAAATGGGACAAGAATAGTTAAGATTTGATTGACGATTTTGGTGATTATTTTTAGGATTAAATTCGAAAATTGCTATCCTGTTTCTATACTCTGACATATGGTTATGTACTTTTAGATGGTGCATAGAAGAAGAAGCACTAACAATAGAGCGGGATCTAGTGCCCCTGCAGATCGAGAAGTAGAATACTTGAATTTATTGGGAACAATGGCCCACATCTTTGAAATGATGGAACAACGGCAAATGGCTCCAATTCCTGCTCCGCCATTGCCTCCAGCGAACCCTGGTCCGTCAACCTATGACAAATTTATGGCGGAACAAGTACCTGAGTTTTTAGGAAAGCTGGATCCCGTGAAAGCAAATATTTGGATCCAAAGACTAAAGAAAGTATTTACAATTATTCAATATTCAGAACGAGAAAAAGTCACCCTTGTAACATGTAAATTAGAGGGGGAGGCCGATAATTGGTGGGCTACAAGAAAAAGGGCTTTTGGAGTCCCTGAGGAAGAAATTATATGGGAAATTTTTGAAGGAGCCTTTAGGAAGAAATACTTTCCTTCTAGTCTTCAAGATCAAAAGTAAGAGGAATTTGTACGTTTAAGACAAGGGAATTGTACTGTAACAGAAGACAACGTAAAATTTACTGAATTATCTTGGTACGCTCCTTACATTGCAAAAGATGACACGAGGAAGGTGAAGAAATTTTTACAGGGGTTAAGGAATGAGATCAGAAGATTGTACACTACATGGGAAAATATTTAATTTGTCAACAGATAAAGGCAAAAAGGAGAAAGCAATCCAGACCGCTACAATTGATGTCCATTCCAACTTGGAAGTGGAAAGATATTGTTTTAGATTTTGTATCAGGTTTGCCTCGAACTCCAAGGAATCATAATACCGTGTGGGTTATTATTGATCGGTTAACTAAATCGGCTCACTTTTTGGCAATCCGAACTACATACTCTCACAATAAGCTGGCACAGTTGTATATAGATGAAATTGTCAGATTTCATGGTGTCCCTGAACCATTGTGTCAGATCACGATTCGAGGTTTGTCTCAAAATTTTGGGAGAGCATGTATAAAGATCTAGGGATGGAATTAAAGTTTAGCACGGCATACCACCCTCAAACTGATGGCCAATCAAAGCGTACCATTCAAATTCTGGAAGATATGTTAAGGGTCTTAGTGTTAGAAATGAAGGAAAATTTGGACAACTATCTAGCTCTAGCAAAATTTACTTATAACAATAGCTATCAAACGAATATAGGCATGGCACCTTTCGAAACATTATATGGGAGAAAGTGCATATCACCGATCCACTGAGAGGAGATTAGAGACAGGAGGCTCTTAGGATCTGACATTATCAAGGAGACCACGGAGAAAATCAAACTAATTCATGAGAAGCTGAAGATAGCTCAAATAAGACAAAAAAGTTACACAGACCGGAGAAGATCTGAGTTAAAATTTGAAGTGGGTGATTATGTATTTATGAAAGTATCATTATCAAAAGGAACATTCAAATTTGGGGTGAAAGGAAAACTGAAACTACGATTTATTGGCCCTTTCGAGATTTTGGAGAGGATTGGGAAGGCGGCTTATAGATTGGCGTTGCCACCTAGTCTGATAGATGTTCACAATGTATTTCATGTGTCAATACTTCGAAAGTATGTTCATGATGCCACAATGTGATCGAGTATGAACATCTGACAATTAATGAAGATTTATCTTATGTTGAAGAACCGGTACGGATTTTGGATTGAAAGGACCAGACGCTACGCTCAAAGACCATCCCTTTGGTCAAGGTTTTGTGGAAGAATTAAACTCCCGAAAAAGCAACATGGGAGCGTGAAAAGGATATGATTTAAGTTGATATTCAGAAGAAGTACTAATCTCGAGCTTTAGTGTGAAATGAAATGAAATGAGGCATTTCACTTGTTTAAGGTTTAGAATTAAGTTTGAAAAAAATAGTTAATGAAATAGAATTGTCTCCGAACTTAATGAATTTAGGTCTGGAAAAAACGTGTCAAATAGTGAGGATCAAGGCAATTCTGAAGTATATGGTTTTCTAGGATAACCATCCTGATTTCGAAATGAATTGAAGACATTGAGAAGGTTCCTTGATTTTGAAAATTTAAGGATCGTTAAATATTGAGGATGAAATTTTTGTAAGTGGGAGAGAGTGTGAGATCCTGATCCCGAAACACGGTAATTATGGAATAATTAAGTTGATGATAAATATGATTAGGTTTAAGAATAAGGAAAAAACGAGTACCAAAGCAAGAAGTGAAAATGGACAAAATGGGGCTCGGCACCTGAAGGCTGCTCGAGCACCCACGTCGAGCGCAAAAATGCCAAACCATCTCTCGAGGCCCACTTGAGGCAAGATGGGGACAGGGAGGCTACGACAGGCAGTGCTCAAGGACCGCTCGAGCGCCACCCGGGCGTACATTTGCGCAACCAGTGCCTAGTTGGTGCTCGAGCACCCAACTGATTATAAAAGGTTGAGCACATTTTGCTCAACCATTTTGTGATAGTTCCAATAGAGAAAGGAGGGAGAGAAGAGGGAAAGGAAAGATTTTGTGTAAAAATAATTAGCAGAGATCGGCCATTTCAATCCGATTCGGGTAAAAATAATGGTAGATCGGGCTCAGGTAAGTGTACTTTGGACATTATTTACCATTTTTACGGTATTTTTATATCTCAGATATTGTGTTTATGCTTTAAATCCATGAATCTGCATGTTTATTATAAATAAAGTATATTTCTCCTGATTAATCAAATAGATTTTGTGTTTAATTGTATGTACTGCTAATTATACCTCCGATTTCCTGTATAAATATATGTTTGGTGTTCGTTTTTCGTCCAGAAGGTTTGCCAAAACCCTAAGCAGGAAAATGATGGGATTTGGTGGTTCTAATGCATAAATTTGACTAGTAAATGTTGATTTGTAAAAGAGTATTGCCCTTGTTATGATTTGTAACTAAAAAATTTATACAGAATTATACTGATAAATTACTGAGAATTTCTAAATCATTTTGAAGGCTTAATCATGAAATTCTTACTTGTTTTCCAAAGAACGATAGGTTATATGCTTCATGATTTTGTTAACTAGGACCCAGGACTGACATACAGTCAGGTTAGATTCTCCGACATGCGTTAGAACATTATGGTGGTAATCTAGGATAACTCTATCCAAGGAGTAATATATGGTCTGCCCTTCCTCAGGGCATTAGTTTCAGTGGGTAGAATTCAGATGATCCACTGTCCTTTGGGAGGTATTAGTACATAATTTACCAACATTTAGAAGGTATTAGTATATAATGCCATGAGAAGGAATACTTGTTGCTGGCCTTGGATTTTGTAGAGTGAACATAATCTATCATCGATTACTCGCCCTCTCGGCTGGTAAGGTCTACTAGTTTTGTCCTTCTAATAGTAAAAAGGGAATTTTCTAGAATTTATAGAATTCATACCATTTTTCGATTTCTAAAGTATGCTTTGCCGATTTATGATTATTGAAACATGATTATACCAATTCATGATTTTCAACAAATGTTTAATTAGCATTATGCCTCATTTCTATTTCCAAGAATGCTACTGCTCTTCTGATCTTACCGTAGTCCATGAATGCTTTTGTTTTCCTTATATTATCATATTTTTCTGTTCTAATGAATATATATTTTGCATGAAAGTATAAATAATGATTATTGAGATTTGTTCATGTGGAATTATACTTTTCTAATGCTTCTTGTATATGTTCTATGAACTTCTGCATTTGTGTTCTGCTAATATTTTCATAATCACTGCTTTAGTACATTTATACTTTATATGCTACTGTATCTGTTATATATGCAATTATGTTTTGCATGAGAACATTATATTCTACATGTTTTAGTACGTTATTGGGTTTTGGCTCACTGTTTTATTTTTTTCCGTCCAGATAAGGCTATAGAGACGATATCAGATGATCAGGCATAGCTAGAGATTAGCAATGAAGGTTCTGGAGTCTCGGTGAAGTCTCGAAGATTATCTTGAAGTATTTTAAAAAATCTAATAGTTCTGCATAATCCATAGAGTTTTGTAGAGGAAATTATGTATAAATAATGGTAGCTTGTTCTGTAAACTTTTAGAATTATTTTTATGCTTCGCTAGGTTTTTGTTAAGGATATAGATGCTTCCGCTATATGTTTTATAGTTTTAGTATAAGTCCTAGCAGGCATCTCTCCTATGAGTTTGGTATAATAGTTAGGAATGTTGAATTGAAGCAATAAATGGATATGGCAATTTGTGGTCTTGTGACTGTATGTTGCAAGAGAACTTGTGGTATTTGATTTGTTTTGTGCTTACATAGGTTATATATATTCAAGTTGTATATCTGGTTTTGGTCTGGATACAGAGGAAACTCTGCCCAAATTTTTATTGGCACTACCAAAATTTCTACATATGTTAAATGATTTAAATAATGAATTTTGTTCTTTATTGGCTGCAAGTGGCCCTCTGTTGAAGTGAGTTCCTGCTGTTTCTTGCCATTGTGGGGAGCATTCTTGGATTGCTGGGTTCTCTCTATCTGTATTTGACCTTTCTGCCTTGTTTGTATTGCCGACTAGGAAGGTTTTGTGATGCTGTTTGGGCTGGCGTTGTCTGCTGTTGCATTGGCTGGGGAGGTTATTTTTTGGCTTTATTAGATTGGCTGCAGCTCTAATGGATGCTGTAGCTAAATTGCCATTATTGACCCTGTGGTCCTTGCTAAAGCTGCTTGTCTTGCTGTTGCTGAGGTGGTATGGGGCTTGATGCTGATGCTGATTTGCAGCAGTTCGAGAGAATGCTGATTGCTGATGCATTCGTAGGCTTTCCCGCTGATGTAACTATTGGCGCAGCAACCTGCCTGGTTTGTGGCCAGCTGCTGATAGGTGATCTGCCCCTTTGCTGGCCATGGACTTGCCTGGATGCTTGATATCCCTCTGGTACGGTGGAGCCCCCTCTGTGTTGTGGGTGGCTCTGGTGTGTTGCTTCTGAACCTGATTGGCTTTGGAAGTGGTTGGGGTGAGTTGAGCCAAGCTGCGGAGTGTTTGTCTCCTGAAGATGTTGGGTCTGCAAGAAGGATGCTGATCCTTTATTGTGTGAAGCAAGGCCGCTCCAGCCTATGGCTGATCTGTTTTGCCGGATTGTGATGGTTGGTCTTAAACTAGCCTCTTTGTTCAAATGATGTTGCTATCATTGCTGGAGGTGGAACTGAAGATCTACTGCCAATGATATGGCATGTTGATGCGGGTGTGCTGCATCCTCTCTGTTGGTTGTCCATTGTTCTGACTGTGCTTAGAAGATGTAGATGGCGGGTGAATTTGGTGTTGTCTAATGTTGTGTGAAACAGCTGAAATTGCTGATTCCAGCTCTGGGTGGCTAGAGGATGCTGTATTTTTGTTGATCCCTTGTTGGTGCAGGGGTGGAGCTGGGCTGTTCTGGTGTTGTTGCCCCTTCTGCAACTGCTTGCCTTGAAAAAGGCCATGCTGTTATTGTCTGTCTCAGAAGGTGCTGCTACTGGAAAGGTTGTAGTGTCCTGGTACATTTCAATTGCATTGCATAGTGCTCTCTTGCTGAGGGTCAGTGCTGGTGGTTCTGGAAGCTTGACTGCTGCCTGCTGTGCTTTGGCATTGGGCTTTTGCTGTTGCCGATGTGCTGATGTGTAGATGTAGTTCATTTAGGTGACTTGTTGCACGGTGCATTTGGAGCCTGGGCAGAAGATTGGAGCTGACTGCCTGAATATGCTTCACGGTGGGCTGTCCAGTATTTGGTGTATGTTGGGCTTTTGGGATCTCGTTTATTATTTCCTTTTTGTACGGGCCCTGTCTCTTGTCCGTGATATGTTGTAAACTTTTGTTTTTGGCTGATGCCAATGGGTGTGCTCCTAGAGGACCCTTGTCTCTATTTTTTGTGTTTTTGATTGCTGTACTAACTGCTCGGGGTATGCCCTAGCGCTGTATGTATTATCTCTAAGTCAAAACACTTGGATATAATGCATAGTATGTGTAATTTTTTTCTCTCTTGAATCCAAAATACTTATTTTTTTTGGTAAGTAATTAATTGCATTAAAATTTAAGTAAAATGTACAAGCAGCTATGTTGTTTACCAAGTGTTTTGCCGACTTGGTAAAAGAAACATAGAAACAGGGAGTCTCCTAAACCATGACAAAAGTCATTAAAAGCAAGATTACATTATCGAAAACGGCACTCCGTCTAATGCACTCCGGAATCTACAATGCACTCCGGCCTCGAAACAAAGGGCTCCGGATTCTACAAAGCCACTCCATCCAAAACACTCCGTCCAATGCACTCCGGCTAAATAGAGTAAAAGCGCTCTGGCCCCCAGATAGAGTGGGCAAAAGCAAACTCCGTCCAAAGTCACTCCGTCCAGAGCCATATCGTCCAAAGACACTCTGTACAAGTCTTTTTTTTTTTTGGTGAGTATTTTGGATTATAGGGAGAGAAAAAATTACAGAAATTATGTTTTTACTCAAAGTAATTATGACTTAGAGTAAAAACACAATCGCTAGGGCATGCCTCGAGCAACGAATACAACAGGAATCCGTAAAAAAACAAAAAAATAGTCCGCTAGGAGGACAAGCGAACAGCAAGAGCTGCAGAGGATGAGACCTATCTAAAAATGGTTCAGCAAACACAACATAAACAAAGCATCAAGAGAAACTCCAAAGGGCTCCGGCATCGAGACACCAAAACCAAGAAGCTTCAGCGGGAATTGGCGTCTGAAATGTCTATACATAGCATCGCGGAACAGCAGCGCCAGATTCCTTAGTAGCCGAGCATCAAACAGCCTGGTTTGGGATCTCTGTACAAGTCACTCCGTCCAAAGTCACTCCGACCAAAGTCACTCCATCCAAAGTCACTCCGACCAAAGTCACTCCATCCAAAGTCACTCCGTCTTTGGAGTTACTCCGGTTTTCCAGACACACAAGGCAACTCCAGCCTTCAAGGCGCCACAAATTACTCCGGCTTTCAAAAAGCGCAATGCAACTCCGGCCATCAAGAAGCACAATTCTACTCCGGCCTTAAATCACTCCAGCCATTAAGCATCTCACAAAACACTCCGGCATCCAGACAAAGGAACTCCGGATACAACAATGCCACTCCGTCCAATGTGCACCGCCCAATGCACTTCGGATAAAGAGAGCAAATGCGCTCCAGCAGCTCCCACTGCAAATCACTTAGATTTACAGGGTTTTATCTTACTTCGAGTTTTTTTCTTAGCTCGTTTAGTGCCACCCACGTATTTTTTTAAAATACGAGAGATAGGGCTGGGCATGAGATCCGGATCGATAACAGACGCAGGCTCCATCTCCGGAGTCACTCCATTAGATGGAGGAATCGACAGGTCGTGGTATTCAATATCAGCGCCAGGATTGTGGCCATCTTCCATAGGGTCATCCTCAGAAGCCAAGTTTCCTAGATTGGATCTACGGAACTTAATTAGATGACAAATATCACTGCAAGGAGCCAACATCCTGCGGTGAGGAGTACTACTGGGAGCCTCAGCTGACAAGATCTCAGGAGCAAACCACACCCTCTTAAAGAATGGAGCCTGATCCAGAGCCTTGACGGGGGTTGCATCTGAAGACTGAACGACAGAGTCAACTAAAGGAAACCCATCTGTATCTAATGAATCTGCAACTGAGCCAACAGCAGCCGGATCAATTGGAGGATCCGCATCAGCCTGGAGAGGCAATGAGATAGGTCCAACCTCACTAGAAGAGATATTGCCAGGAGTAGTGCCGGAGCCCTCCTGAGGCGACGAATTCAACTCTGAATCCAGGGAATGATCCTCCGACAAATTCTCCACACCAGATTTGTCATCAGGGGGACTCTCCTCATCAGAGTGGTCATCAGAGCTGGTCTCCTCAGAAGAAACCTTCTCACACCGAAACCCAACATCCCTTGATCCAGAAAAGGCGTCAACCACCGTCCCTGCAACACATCCAGAAAGGCCCTGACTTGCTTGAAGCATTTTATCAACGCTACCCTCCAGAATAGCAGAGGAGGGTAACAAGGTAGTGGTCAACAGAGCTCCTCCAACAAACACATTAATATCCCCAACTGTCTCACTAATATCAGCCAGACAAGGAGACTTATCTATAATCCCAGCAGCTTTACTACCCTGATTAGCAATGCGACCCTTCAGAGGGTAAATTGGCTTCTTGTGGTAACAAACCTCAATGTCCACCGAGGATACCCCAGCAACAGCTTCTAACTTCGTCTGATAATAGAAGGGAGATGGGCACCTCTGGTTACTTCAACACAGACGCGAGCAAAATTAAGCCTCTCCATTTTAGCAGTGCTTGGATCCAGTAGAAGGGGCTTGCCAACTCCACTGGCAATCCAACTCAGACCCAAAGGGGTCCAATATTCAGTAGGGACGTTGGACAAGGTGATCCAAATCGGGTACGATTGGAAAGAATCCTTCTCCAACACCATACCAGGCATCCATTTTTTGAGGAGGATGGCTTTCCGCCCTAAAGCCCAGGGACCACAAGCTAAACAACGGTTCATAAGATCTTCAGAATCAAATCTGAAGAAGAAGAAACCACAGTCATTCCCGGCGATACGTCTCAAACTGAATCTGGCCCAGATTTTACGGACAATTGCATTTACATCCTGAAGATGGAGGGGACTTTCAGGGAAATAGCCCACCAACGTAGCTCTCCAGACATCCTGGGCCTGCTGAAAAACCTCAGCAGGGGGAGATAGAGATGACATCCCCAACAATATCCCAAGGGGGATAGTAAGTCAGATCTGGAATCTGACTTACGCAATTCTTCCGAACGACATCAGTCCAAGAAGGGGGGCAGCCGCCGCGAGCTCAGAAGATTTGCGAAGAGCATTCATGGCTTCATCGATGGAAGGAGGAGATGCCTGATTGGAAGGCATCGAAGGCTTCGTTCTCACTAAGAAAGCCGAATTGGGTCCCGAAGACGAGGGCAAAGCGCACCTTCGCAGGGGAGGGAAGGATGGAGAAAGGCTAGCAATTGCAGACGAAACTGATGACGGCAAAGAGGGGAGGCGGGTCGGAGAAACGCTTGGGACCTTAGGAAGGGTTGCCGCCGCCAGCATGGAGCTGGCCATGCCGGCGTTGGAGACGGCTGGGAAAAGCCGAGCGCCAGCAGTTCAAATTTCAAAATTTGAAAACTAGAGAGAGGGGAGAGCACCTCTCTCTAGAAGCATGAACGGGCTCTTTTTTCCATTCCAAAAAAAAAAGAATTTTGTTCTATATTTGTTTGATGGAGGGTCCTATAAGGATTAGGATCTCTTCCGTCACACTAGCACAGATAAAAATTGCCGAAAATTCTAAAACCTTCTAGATATAGGAGAACCTGAGAAAAATCTAGTACTCTCTAGTAGAAGAGAAGCAGTGCCTATAAATAGGGGTAGGGAGGAAAGGAGCACGGCAGTGGTGCAGCAGAGCAGTAAAGTAGAGGAAAGAATGGAGAAGGAAATCCAACAACTTCCAAAGTTAGGGTAACAGCAAATTGAGGTAAGTGTACCTAACTCTTGTTTTCTTTATTACTGCTTTTATAATTCACCATTTATAAGATTTGTGTAAAATATTGCTTGCTTTTCATAATATTATGAATAAATATAATGATTTTACGTAAGTATTATAAATTATTAGTTTAATTATATTGCTCATGTTTTATGATAAAAAAGTGAATTATGATACTGGGAAGATGTTATTACGAAATATTGTAGTCTAATATATACTACTATCTACATTCATGTCAAAAACTATAATAAGTATCCTGAAATTATTTGATGAGAAAAACAGTAATCAATGAGAAATATAAATTAGGAGATATGAAGAACATCAAGTGATGACAAGATTATCTGAATGGCTTCCTGAGAAGATTAAGGTGGGCATTAATGAATAAGAGCCAAGAGCAAGAATACAAAAACTGAGATCCCTAAGGTTAAGAACTCCAATGAAATGGCCACTGATGAATGAGAACAAAGATTAAGAATGCAAGAATCAAGACTCACAAAGTAAAAATAATAAGAAACTAGACCAAGGATCGTTAAGCAAGTAACCTTCTTTTGCCTCCCATGAATATTGTGGTGGAGACTCGAGGATACTTTGGCCATGTGTCCTAGCCGCTTAAGTGAAGCGGGTGATATTCCTGGTAAGCCTTAGGAAGTTACAGTGGTAATCGAGGATAACTCCGTCTATAGAGTGATACGTGGTCCACTGTCCTCAGGGCGTTGTATAGGGAGGAAATGATATGATATGACCGCCATTCTCAGGGCATTGTACAAGGAGGAAAAGAACCAAGATCTCCATCCTCGGAGCTTGTACAAGGAGGAAAAGAACCAAGAATTATGAATATGAAAGAATGGTCCTCATGATGAGGAGGACATATGAAGTGATGCATGTACGAGCAAGAACTAAGGCCTTTGATTGTGTAGACTGAATACAATCTATCATTGATTATTTGCTCCCTCTGCTAGTAGGGTGTACTAGCTATGGTCCCTCAAGATAAATAAAAGAAGAAGAAAGAGAAACAAGTAAAAGAAAATATGAAACAAAATAGAGGCAAGAATTGTTCATGAGCGCATGATTAAGCTTTGCCTTATACATAATTACATTTAAGCATGTTTATCGGAAACGAATTTGTATTTATGCATTATTCCATGTTTTGTTGTTAAAATATATATATGTATATATATCTTTATTCTTAGTATGTTTCATATTGTGGTACCTTGTTAAGCTTAAAGCTCACCCTTGCTGTTTTTGTATTTCCCTCCCAGATGGTACTGTCAAGCCAAAGTCTGATAAAATCAATAGAGATAAAGGATAGCTAGAGGGTAGCTGGATTATAAAGACAAGAAGATACATATTATGGTAGGTAAGCAAACCTTATGACATAGAGTGATTTCATAGATTAATTTTAGATACCTAGATGGCATCTCTCATTTGATGGTTGATATCCATATTTAAAAGGAATCTCTACAAAGAAAAATGTTTAATTTTTTACTGCATTTGTTTTTTATGTTATTAATAGAGGGTTTTAAAGGTTAGGACCTGTTCCGTTACACTTATATTGTCTACAGTTTCGAATATGATGCACTTGCTGACCATTTGGCTCACTCTTATTACTTCTACTTACTTCCAAATTAGCACAGGCCTGTTATGCCGATAGGACAGAGTAGAGACCAGAGGTGGACTAGGCTCTCGACCTACAAGACCAGAATGGAAGACTTATACCATATATATTATAGTTAATTGTATACATTCATATTTTAGTTGGGTTTATTAATATATATTGTACAAAATGGCTAATGATTAGATAGTTTAATTTTCGCGGTCATTTGGATTTATTTATACTTTTATAGGATATTGTGGTTTATAATAGGTACTTAGTGGCATCTCTCTTTGGCCGACATTGTGTATAGATGCACCATATTGGAACCACATCTAAGCAGTGGCATTTGGATCCTGTGTAGTTTGTATACTGATTTTTGTATGTTGTTGAAACTTGGAGCTATTGCGATGTATATGTGTGAGTTATTGAGATGTTTTGACATTTCGGGAGGATATATATATGTTGTATAGGATATTTCATAGGTTTTATATAGTTGGATGGCCATATTACAGAGAGAACTCTGCCAAATTTTTAGCAGAAAAATAAGGTCTGTCACAATTTGTATCAGAGAAAAGAGATGCCTTAGGTTTCATTTGAATCGTATGTGAAAACTTAGGATACATTAAGATTGATTGAATAAGTAGATATAGGCATAGGACATATTAAGTTAGATTGAATAGTTGTAGTTATCCTGGTGGGCTAGCTTAGGCTTGGTCGGAATATTGGAGATAATATTCCTGCTTGCTCAGGACTTACTCCATAAGTGCCACCTCAATAAAGGGGCTCCTCGTTGCGCGCTTAAAGTTCACCTGATGAAGGCTTTTGACTCTATCCATTAGGACTTCATACTGGTTGTCCTTGAGATGATGAATTTTCCCCCCACAATGGTCAGTTGGATAAAGCAGTGCATCACCACCACCTCATTCTCCATCAATTGGAATGGTACTTTGGTGGGATTCTTTCGAGGCACCAAAGGACTTCGGCAGGGGGACCCGCTCTCTCCCTATCTCTTTGTGCTAGGGATGGAAGTCCTGAATGGAATCTTGGATAGAATGGCTAGGACTAACCCGGATTTTCAGTTCCACTGGAAATGCGAAAATTCTCATATTGTAATGCTTGGTTTTGCTGATGACTTGCTCCTGTTCTCCAAAGCTGACCGAAAATTCGTTCAGGCTATTAAAGACATTCTTAATATTTTCAGTAGCCTTTCTAGCCTCAACCCAAATTTGGATAAGAGTGAGATCTATACCTGTTCTGCCAGTGAGGACACCATCCAGGGCATTATTGACATTCTCGATTTCAGACGGGAAAATCTTCCTGTCAGATATCTTGGAGTTCCCCCTCTCACCTCGAAGCTTTCCATCTCGGACTGCAAGCCTCTCCTTGATTGAATTCAACAAAGAACCTCATCTTAGAAGAATCGCTGGCTCTCCTTTGCTGGGAGACTCCAACTTATCTCCTCCATCCTCTCAAATATCCACAACTACTGTGCCTCCATGTTCATCCTCCCAAAAACCATTTTGAACTGCATTGATAAGACTCTTCGCTCCTTTCTTTGGAAAGGCTCCTTTGAAGGTAGATACTCTACAAAAGTTGCTTGGAAGGATGTTTGCACCCCGAAAAGGGAGGGGGGATTAGGCCTTAAAAACCTAAATGCATCCAATAAAGCTCTTTTGAGCCGTCATTTATGGAGAATCATCTCAAAGGATCCTGATTCCATTTGGGTTTCCTAGACTTATACCCACCAGATAAAAGATCGTTGCATCTGGACCATAAAAGTTCCTGATTCAGCCCCTTGGAGCTGGAAAAAGCTGATGAAGCTCCAGATTGCTCTCCGCCCCATGATCCGGTATGTTATTGGACATGGAGTGGATACTTTCCTCTGGCTAGACCATTGGCATCCAATGGGTCCGCTCTGTGATCATTTTGATTCGAGGATCAGGTGTATCACTGGCCTGCCCCTTGATGCAAAGGTAAAAGATTTCATCAATGATGGTAACTGGAGATGGCGAAACCCATTTGACATGGAGGTTGCGGGTATTGTGGACAGTATGCCTCCCTACACCCCTGACCAGTCACGCAGAGATGGGGTTCTTTGGACTGCTGATCACTCTGGGATTTTCAATGCTAAATCCGCATATGGGATCTTTTAGGGGGCTAACGAAGTGGTGGTATGGTCTGATCTTGTCTGGGGACCCATGTGACGAACCAGGTTATTTTCCTTAAATAACCCTTCGTCAATAAGACTTCATGAATGTCCAGAGTTTTCTTTATGACTAGACAAAAGACCGATAAACAACTGGGTTAAATAGGCTAAGCATACTTTTCACAGGATCTCACAAATTTGCCACTTTATTTATGACTTTAATACAGTATTCTGATCGTACTGTATTAGACCTAGAGAGATGCCATCTAATAACCTCAACCGTGAAACATCAAAATAAAGTGCGGAAGCCTACTATAATACCATGAACTGCGGAAGCATCATAAAACCATCAAAATAACTAAGAACCATACCATACCTAATCTCGAGTGGCTGTCCATAACAAATTCGATATTTGAATCCTTGCAGCACTTGTCTGTCTAATCCTGCCAGGCAAGCCTTTCCTTATTCTATTTACATGCTTTCATCTGGAGAAAAAATATCAGATAGTAAGAGTGAGCTTATCGCTCAGCAAGTATAGTCATACGTCACTGTCAAACTGTAATCATGACAAGGGGCAACATGTATTTGAAATATCATGAGACATGAGAGGGAAGGAACATTTAGGAGTATCAATTTGTCGTTTACCATGTCTAGAAATATTCACTTATCGTTTGAATCATGCTTTCTCATTTTACCTTGATCTTTGCGGACCA
>JAODPA010130863.1:0-16889 GCA_025585075.1 Nepenthes mirabilis | reverse complement strand
ACCAATTGCCAATAATATAAGTTTTATAAAACCATAAATGCTCATTTTTTCTCATTTCAAATGCTTTATGAATCCACATCCACTCAATTAATCATCATATCAATAAAATTATTCTCCTTTATCAAGTAAATTATTTTTACAAATAACAAATATAAGACATTTATACTAATTTCAAAACTTCTTTATTCATTTTCTCACCTTTAGGGTTTGTTCGAACAACCATTAATTTGAAAACCAGTAACCCAAAACAGAACCCAAAAAGTTCTATTCTAACCCGAAACCAAACCGACCAATATGGTGACCCTAGTTTCGTTTCGGTTTAACCGTTTAGATTATTTAATCAACAGGTTTTTTGGGACACTGCAAAAGCACCCATAATCTCTCTTTGATTAAAGAAGTTTTCCACGTAAAATTATTTCTGTCCCTTATAATTGTTCTACTGTCACCAGTTTGTTATATTTCATTGCAATTACACTATCTTACCTCCTTGTAAATTCAACCGGCCTCAGAAGCCCCTCCGGGGGGACACAACCGTGATGCACAAACGAGCTGAGAATCTGTTTCTGCAATTGAAGATTCATATTACATACTCAAGGGATTGGGGATTGCTGGTGCAAATTGCAGAGGATGTCTACTGTACAATGCGCCATGGGACGAATGAACTTGCCTAGGAAGTTCCTCTTAGAGTTGATATCAAAGTTCACTGGAGTAGAGGCACTCGTCCACGAGCTGAAGCAGGTTGGGATTCTCAAGCGCCGCTGCAACTCTTTCTTTGTCATTCAATTGCTTATTCACTTCAGAAAGAGAAAACAAATATGAAGCATTAGAAACATATTTTCCTAGTAATGAGTGGGTCATGTAAAAATTACTACAAATAACGTAACATATATTAGATAATTTATTAAGATGATTACAGGTTTCAATCTCATATGTTTTTATTATATTTAATAGTGAAGTTATTTCCCTAATTAGCCTAATCTTTGATGGAAAAATGAGATTTATATGATTAAGGAAGTAGTCTTCCTTCTATCTTATAAATAATACATATCTGCCGATATAGCAAATATTGGCTGATGTTTTTCATCAATGGCCTTACCTATTACTGAGAATTAATTACTGGGTTCAAAAAACACTGGCCCACACATGCTATTTTTTTCTGTTAGACTGAAAGGCTGATCCAAGTACACAAAATATCACAAATCTTTACTTTACCTGATTCTTCGTTGGCATGAGAGCCAGCAGCAACCTTGATGTCAACCTAAAAATGACCACAAAACATAAATGAGATATGATTCGGGTTACCAACGGATGATTCAAGAGGCAATTAAAGGCATAAAGCTCCCGTTACACATAGGATATGGGAAGGGTCAGACTACGGTTTTACCTTACAATATATATAAAATACCATTTCTACGGCTTGGATCTATTACCTCCAAATCCTATAACAACTTTATCAGTTGCGTCAAAGCTCCCAAGATGATTCAAGAAACAGGCTAAGAAAAAAAATACATCCAACTACATGTAGCATTTTGCACTGGGATTCATTATACCTTTGTCAGAAATTTGAGTAAAAAAGGGGCTTAGCTTCGAATGAGAAAAACTATAGAATCCAAACACATTGAATCAGTTCATCAAAAGAACAAATAGGTATAAACAAAATTACAGAGAAATATTTCAATCTTTTCCTTCCCCCGCTTTCATTTACTTTAAATAAGTTTGTATTGAGATGATAGAAGTGCAACCAAATGCATGAGACTCCCTTATTGGAAGATTTATAAAGGCTCAGATATATGCAATCTTATCTCTAGATTGTAAAGAAGTTTTTTTCTTTTAGAATTTGAACAAATAGTTTTCATGTCATAACAGAATAATTTTATCATTATGCTGACATTTACCGTCAAAAGAAAGTCTTTTGGATGAAGATGGTACCACAAGGCTAAGGAGATGAGACGCATTAAGAGTTCTGATGAGGGGTTAAATATACAAAATCTTATCCCTACAATGAAAGAAGTTATTTCCTTAGTTTGAACCTCAAACCTCCACATCAACATATGCCAATACTCATCCTCAAAGAGGGTAATGGCAACGTTAATTTTTATCCCTAAATCCCAAATTCATCATTTCTAGATAAAGACACTGAGTAGATCTATAATCTTCTTCATTTCAAAGGATTTGTCACTTGGATGTAGTATGTGGTGGCCTTCTTTGGCCATCCTCTGTGATACCAAATAGGAAAAACAAACAAAAGGGGCACCTTCGCAATGCTACCTGAAAAGAAGATATGCACACAAGCAGTAGAGAAAGATTCAGCAATAGAGGCCTTCCATAAAGCTCTCGAGAAGCCAGTGGAGAGGACAAAGAGTCTTCTCTTGATGGAAGATTCTCATCAGATTCTAATTCTAGAGAATAAAGCCCCTACTATGGACTTTGTAACTCCGAAAGCTTTCCTTCCTCCAGCCAAAGAAGCAATTTATTAAATCAGTCATCAAGCCCAGGTTCCCTGGCAAAGGGAAGGATAAGAAAGGGTTTTCCTTTTTTTTAATGCTTTTGAGGTAAGTGAAGAGATGCAGTGGGGGCAATGCTAATTGGAAAGCAGTTGCCTTTTCTTTTTCCTGTAGACCATATGTCATTACTATTTGGTATTTCTCTTTCTAAAAACTCATTTTATTAGTTTGAAAGTAATTCAGTCATAAACAAAAGAGAATGACTTTTTTGGGTTTCCCCGTAAAAATTCAAGTAGGGCAAATTAAATATGGGTTCAACTAGGAGTTCTCTGCCTAACTCTCCTTTCCTTTCTACTATAAAAAATAAAAACCTGAAGCCTTCTCTTAAAAAACCCACCACTCATAAGTACAGCTCATTTTTTTCAACTCCAGAAATGGCGCTCCTCCTCCCTCCTCTTCTCATTGGGCTGTTAGGTGTTCTTAGGTCTATGAACCTTTTGCTCACAAACAATCCAAATTAGAATAATACATAGTCGCCAAAATTATCTTGTAAATATATTAAAATTAAGTTTTTTTTCTCTTTATTTTTTCCTTGGTTACAAAAAAAAAGAGAAAATATTTTTCTTAAAAATTTATTTTCTTTTTGATAACGATTTCCACAACATCCAAATAAAAAAAAAGAACTATTTTTTTTCATTTTTTTTCCTTCTGTGTTTTTCTCTCACTGTTTTTCTTTCCTTCATTATTTCTTTGATCCAAAAACTCTGGAGGGAAATCCATAAGTAAAACGCAAACACCAGCTGTGATGGAAATCATGCAGAGCTGTTGAAGTGACTTGGCAGTGCATTGACCTAGACGACAGTATGAACACAATCGGCTCACTGCCTATTGCCTAGCACTGGCCAATCCCCATCCATGAGCCCGGTGAGTCAGTCGCTCACTGCTGATATCCATCTCCAATGTTGTTTGCACAAATAAATTTTGTCAGCTTGAAATTTCATTTACAGGCAAATTAATTGCAATGAAACAAACACAACCCGCAAATGGCAGACACGAGCAGTATCAGCGAGATGCATTGAAGAACTTTAAGTGTCCATTATGGTATTGCATCGATGTGCCCTTAATGACGCGTATCACATCCGAATCAACAAGAATAGATAAGACGAAACCATAAATGTAAATATTGGCCAATATCTATTAATATTGAAGCCTCCCGATATCCATTTTTTCTGATACTGAAACAATATTATGATCTATTGTTGTATCTCCGACATATCGACCAAAACGGCCCAATTAGCTTACACTTTTTATAATTTTTTCCCTCTGATATATTTGATACCCATAACATAGTTGCTGATATGTCCAACACTGCTAAATCATCCATGGTCAACACACAACACTCATACCCACTATTTACGTTCTCCCACAAAAAAATGATTTACTAAATATTTTCGCCATATTAGGTCAATTATCTATTTGTATGACTCGTGACTTTTATTATTTACAATAATATATGTAATATATGCATAATAGATTAACNTATCTATTTGTATGACTCGTGACTTTTATTATTTACAATAATATATGTAATATATGCATAATAGATTAACAATAAAAATAAAGATTCATCTAAATCAAAATAAAAAAATTCAATAGAAACAATTGAAATTAACAATATAAGATAATACTACTTCAAATTATCCAATAATATATCACAAAAGTTTCCTATATTCTTAGAATAGTTGTTTATTACTCAAATTATTACACTTCCATAACCCCAGGATCAATTTTTAGTTTTGATGGGAATGTCGTAGCTGGATTGCCCCAACGGTCAAAGAATACCTAAATAGCCCGTTGGACGGCCAACTCCAACATTGGCCCAACAGGAGATGAAGGTCCAAATCCTGAAAGGCCCAAACGCTCGCTCAACGGTCAACACCAGCGTTGACCGACTAAGATACAAACAGGCGGCCAACTCACGCCCAGAACGGTCAACCTGAGCGTTGACCTGAATCACTGTAGCAACAGGCCAAAAACGAAAAGGCTTTTCACGGGCTTGGCCCACTTGAGCCCACGATCCAGCAGACGGCCAGCAACGGCTCTTTCCCTAACCAGCACCTTCCATAAACTCAGTCGACACCCAAAAAGGATATTGACAAAATCAGCGCCTTTTCCATAAGGAAGGCGATAGATTTCCCCAATTTTCTGCCAATTGGGGCTCTCCAACGGTAGAGAGCATGGAAGAAAGGTGAGCAATTTGGAAAGTCGCTGACCGCCAGGAAGGGAAGCAATCTCAGCGAGTTTGGCAACTTACGCCTCCCTGTAGAAGGAAGGCCATCCAGAATGACACAAGGGATCACACTTTCCAATTAAGGAAGATTACCCTGCCACCTTTTAAGTAAACTCTGGAATCCTCATTCAGGGTATACAAAAACTTATACTCACGTAACACCCACAATGACAACTAAGACACAGACATACAACTCTTCGCTCTTTGCTGACACTTAGAGAACCCAAGGCATACAAACGTACTTCTTACAGCTGTTTATTGCATTCCCACCATCCAGATTCTAGAAGACGGCATTGCCTCTCTTTCATCTGGAGATCCACACACTCTTGCACTCTCTCTTTCAATTTTCAATTTCAGTTACCTTCTCAGATTTCGAACGCTGTTTACTGACTTAAGCGTCGGAGTGTTTTCGGTGGAACAACTTTCCGCCGATACACTAATCTCCTGTTCGTTTTAGTGGTGTGCATGATCCAAACTCAATGAACGAAACTGGAACCACGACAAGCAGATTAGCCTGAATCTGTTCGAAGTTCGGATCCAAGGACACATCATTGGCGCAGTCTGTGGGAAGCGCTTACAAAAAGCCAACCACAATTCCTCACAACGCTCTCTTTTCACTGCCAGATTCATCTGCAATGGTGAATACGAGAGCCCAAGCTAGCGCTCTCGCTAGAGACGTCACTTCTCCCGACCAGGACTACGCTGCTGGTACCCTGATCAACGGGATGACAGGCGGGGCGCCAGCGCCTTTCTTTCAGTGACTGATGGAGCAGATGCAGACCAACAACCGTCTGCTCCAAATACTCTGTTCTCGACAAGAGCAGCCACAGCAGGTGGCTCCGCCAGCAACCGTTCTTGCACCGGCTACCAGAAAGGGTGGCCAGAGGAAAAAGAAGCCGGCCAGAAGGCCTGAGAGGCTGACGAATAATCCAATCCCAGCCTCTTCGCGGGCTCCAGGCCAGAACAGGCTTGAAGAGCGCTTTGGGAGCACAATGCCGGGAGAAAGCCAGGAGAGAAGAAATTCCCGATACTCTCGGGCAGAAAATGGGAACTCAGTCCAGGAGCGAGCTTCCAGGACTGCTAGGTTCGTTGGAGGCAGTAGCCGGCCAGCTACTGGACCCTCCGGGGACAAAACAGAGTTGAGAACTTACCTCAACTCTAAGAGATCTGCCAACGCTGCTCGCGCAGATCCACAGGTGGATAAGATTTGGAACCGCGTGTTCAATGACAATGACAGATCTCCTTTTATAGCAGAGATTCTAAACCGTCCACTGTCAACTAAGTTCAAGATGCATTCCCTTGACTCATACTATAGGAGCAGTGATCCAATTGACCATCTAAATCACTTCCGCACCCATCTGAGTCTACAAGGGTTGGAAGATTCAGCAATGTACCGCTGCTTCCCGCTCACGCTGAAGGGAGATGCCCACATCTGGTTTCATCACCTCCCTTCAGGCACCATCAGCAGTTTCCGGGAGCTCACAGATCTCTTCCTGGCTTAGTACGCCTCGAGCCGACGGGAAGAGAAGCAACCTTGGCACCTCTCCCACATCAAGCAGAAGTCAGGAGAAAACCCACGGAGATTTCTGGACCGCTTTGTGGTAGAGGTTAGGCGGATTCCCCGGATCACAGAGGAGATGAAATTGAGCAGTTTCATCTCTGCGCTGACCTACAGGGACTTCTTCAAGCATCTGGCCCATAAGAATTCGCAGACCTTCCGGGAGGTGGAGTCAATCACCCGGGCCTACGCAACAGTAGAGGAGGCCAACGAAGCAAAACGTCCAGAACGGGCAGATTAGCCTCGATTATTTCCTGGAGAGGGAAAAAGAAAATACAGCAGCAGTGATCACTCCCGCTGGAAGCAGCACAGAATTGGGCCGCCAGAACGCAGAGATTACAGGCCCACCAGCTTCACGCCTCTGACGGACACACGCTCAAATGTCCTCATGCAGATCCGCTGGAAAAAATTCCTGAAGTGGACAAAACCACTAAAGAAGGATATTGGGAACCAGTCGAAGTACTGCGACTTCCACCACTCTGCTGGACACTCTACTGAAGATTGCAAAACACTGCAGAGGGAGATTGAGGAGCTGATTCGTAGGGGCCACCTCACCAAGTTCGTGAAGGGCCCTGGGCAAAATTCTGGAGCAGCTTGCGGAGAAGGGCAGGAGCCGTCTCCTCCCCGAAACCGGGTTGCGGCAGGGGTAGTTAATATGGTCATTACTCGACCTGCCAAGAACCTAGCCAACGACAAGGAGCAGCAGACTGAGAGGAAGAAGCAGCGCAAGGCGGACAACACTATTAGCTTCAATGATGATGATTTGACTCATGTAATGTCCTCCCATGCTGACCCCCTTATTGTATCTGTGCTCGTTTCAGACGGTAGTGTCGACTACCAGCTGAAGCGAGTGTTTATTGATAATGGTAGTTTAAAGAACTTACTTTCTTTGGATACATTCTTTAAACTAGGTTTAAAAAAGAACCAATTAAAACCTACCGAAGGCCCATTGTATGGCATTGACAACGAGCCAGTGCCCGTCCAAGGAACCATTCAATTGGAGGTCACTTTGGGCACGTATACAAAAACAGCAAGTCGAACACTCACCTTCTTGATGGTCGACCTACCCTCTGTTTATAACACTATACTAGGCAGACCGTGCTTAACAGCGTTTGGGGCAGTCACCTTAATTCCACACCTCAAGATGAAGTTCCCAACGCCTTACGTTGTAATAGAGGTGTTAGGCGACCAAGTTACTGGGCGGATATGCTACATGTCTCAGGTTACCCCTAGCGGTAGCACTAAAACAGTTGGGGAACTCGATCATCGAGACGAGACAACCTTGCAGCAAGCGCAGTCTGGCGAAGCCACAGATCTAGTCCCACTGAACCTAGAGGAACCGAAGAGGTGTGTACAGATCGGCGACTCACTCGCCGGAATACTGCGAGATGAGTTGATCACGTTCCTGTGGTGGAACGCTGATATTTTCGCGTGGACTCCAGCAGACATACCCGGCTGAGGTGATGGTCTACAAGTTGGAGCTTGATCCTAGCCGGAAGCCCGTCTGGCAGAAGCGGAGAAACCACTCCATAGAAAAGCTGATCGCCATCCGGGAGGAGGTGAGGAAACTGCTGGATGCAGGATTTATTAGAGAAGTCCACTACCCGGATTGGCTCTCTAATGTCGTCATGGTGAAGAAAAGCAATGAAAAATGACGGATGTGCGTTGATTTCACCGACGTTAACAAAGCCTGCCCAAAGGACAGCTTTCCCTTACCTAGAATCGACCTGTTGGTTGACTCGACAGCCGGACATGAGCTGCTAAGCTTTATGGACGCCTATTCGGGTTACAACCAAATCCAAATGAGTCCGGAGGACGAGGAGCATACCTCGTTCATGACGGATTAGGGCACCTACTACTACAAAATGATGCCCCTCGGACTAAAAAACGCTGGAGCAACCTATTAACGATTGGTCAATAATATGTTTGAAAAATAGATCGGTCGCAATATGGAGGTCTACGTTGACGATATGCTCGTCAAGAGCAGGGTCACCGGCAATTACATCCGCGACCTGACAGAGTCGTTTGAGGTGCTCCGCAAGCGTCACATGAAACTGAACCCGACTAAGTGTGTCTTCGGGGTAGCCTCCGATAAATTCTTGGGTTTCATCGTCTCCTAACGGGAAATTGAGGCAAACTGAGAAAAGATTAAGGCCTTCGCAGACATGGCTCCCCAACGGAGCGTAAAGGACGTCCAACGATTGACTAGACGGCTTGCAGCGTTGTCCCGCTTCCTCGCGAAGTCGGCGACAAGTACCAACCCTTCTTTAAGGCCTTAAGAAGGACAAAATCCAACGGGTTTCAATGGATGGCAGACTGCCAGACAACTTTTGATGAGTTGAAGCGGTCTCTAGCCAGCCCGCCGTTGCTAGTGTCACCCAAGGGTGAAGAAGAGCTGTATCTTTACCTGGCAGTGTTGGAAGCATCCCTCAGTTCTGTCTTCGTACGTCAGGACTTCGACATTCAACGATCGGTCTACTACGTAAGTAAAACGTTGACCGGCCCAGAGACCCGCTATTCGCGCGCAGAAAAACTGGCCTTGGCACTTATATTCTCTGCGCGGAAGTTAAGGCTATACTTTCAGGCGCACCGTGTAGTGGTCCTCACAGACCAGCCTTTAAAAAATATACTCCAGAAACCTGAAATTTTTGGGCGGCTAGTAAAATCGACTATCGAGTTGGGCGAGTTCGACATCGAATTTCGGCCAAGACCTGCTGTAAAAGCGCAAGCTCTGGCCAACTTCATTGTTGAGACCACAACCCCAATTCTTGAAGAGCAGCCTGCAGAAAGCGCGGTACAGCTTGACGGAGTTCCAGAATGGATACTCTACGTAGACAGATCGTCTACGGACGCCGGTAGTGGCGCTGGAGTGGTCCTCACGACCCAGACGGGTTTGAGGTGAAGTATTCCCTCAGACTCGATTTTCTGGCAACCAACAACGTTGCCGAATACGAAACCATGTTAGCCGGATTACGGTTAGCAAAGGAGTATTCTGTCAAGAGATTGACGGTCTACAGTGACTCCGAACTAATCGTTAACCAGATTAACGGAGACTTCGAGGTAAACAACCATCACCTGGCCAAGTATTTGGCAAAGGTGAGGGAGACCGCCCAGGGTTTCGATAAACTAACATTGGTTTATGTTCCAAGAACTGAAAACTGGAAGGCAGATCAGCTGGTTAGGGCCGCTGCAGCAAAAAATCCAGAACAGTACTCAAGGGACATGAGGGAGATTCTGAGCGCTGCAGATTTCCGGAGTGAAAAACTGGATGACGCTCTACCTTAACTATCTGGCTGACGGATCATTGCCAGAGGACGCGGAGAAAGCTAAGTGAATAAAAAAGACAGCCGGCTGGTACACTGTGGTCGACGGGCGACTATATCGCCGTGGTTACTCAATCCCATATCTCCGATACCTAACTCCCGAAGAGGCTAACTACGCCTTGGGCGAAGTGCACATCGGGATTTGCAGATTGCATATTGGTGGAAAAAACTTAGCCTTCAAGGTCATGCGGCAGGGCTACTACTGGTCATCGATGAAAAAGGACGCGCTCGAATTTGTGAAGAAGTATGAAAGCTGCAAACTTCACAGTAACCTTCAATACCAGCCGTCCACTGACCTGAAGACACTTCAGGCCCCTTGGCCCTTCGCGCAATGGGAGCTTGATATTCTCGACCCATTTTCCGTTGCCACGGGGTAAAGAAAGTTCATCATCATAGGCATCGACTACTTCACCAAGTGGGTCGAGGCCATCCCACTGGCGAAAATTACAGAGCACAATGCTCTTGAATTCCTTCGCCAGAACATTATTTGCAGATTTGGCGTCCATGAGGTCATCGTGACCAACAATGGGACCCAATTCAAGGGGAAATGCTTCACCAAGTATTACGCCAGCCTCGACATTAAGTTGGTCCACACTTCGATAGTATACTCCCAAGTGAATGGATAGGTGGAGGTCACGAACCGAACGCTATTCTACGGGTTAAAGACCAAGCTGGAAGGCACAGGGGGCTCCCGGGTAGACGAGCTCCCCTCAGTTCTCTGGTCTTACCGGACAACCCCAAAAGAACTAACGCGCGATACGCCCTTTAGTCTCTGTTACGGGACTGAAGCGGTAATCCTGGTCGAAATCGGGCTTCCAAGTCTTAGGGTGGAATCATTGGACCTACAGGGTAACTCCCCAACAATTAGGGAACACCTAGACTTGTTGGAGGAAGCCCACGACGCCGCCAGAATGCGAACAGCAGCCTACCAATATCGAATTGCCCGATACTATAACAAAAAGATAAAAGCGTGACAATTCGATATTGGAAACCTGGTCTTACGAGGCGTCGAGGCCACAGGCGAGCTCGCCGGCCGCAATAAGCTATCCCCTAATTCGGAAGGGCTTTTTCTAGTTTCCGTCGTCCTGCGAAACGAAGCATACAAACTCTGAAACAAAGACGGAAAGTTGGTCCCACCAACGTGGAACACGACCCACCTCAAACGCTACTTCTAATAATGGGCCCAGGTACGTATTTGCATTATTGTGTGTACGCATTCACCTGCTTGTTTTAATTCGTCAAAATAAGTATTTCCTTAGTATACTGCCTTCCCCTTCCTATGCACATATATATATGTGTTTGCTTTACAGGTTACCTGACCTAGAATGCCCATAAGTCGGGAGGGATTCATTTTCTCGTTACTAAAACCTGGTCATCTAGGCGGCCCGTAAGTGGTCGAATATGATTCTCGGTCATCCGAGCTACCAATTAGCTTCGTATTTAAACCCTGGTCATCCAGGTGGCCCATAATCGATCTAGTAGGAACCTCGGTCATCCGAGCGGCCCGTTAGCGGTCGTATTAAACCTTGGTCATCCAGACGGTTCATATGTGGTCGGATCTAAACCATGGTTATCCAAGTGGCCCGTTAGCGGTCAAAATCGTAGGGGGCTAGAGTAGCACACGCGACGACCTCCTCTATGAGGAGATAGCGTGATCAGTCAACGATGGTCGAAGGGAAAAAAATTCTTCTCCAAGGCTGGCTGCCCAAGTTAGCACTAGGGCAGCGCCACCAGACTTTACTCACAAGCCGCAACTACTAGGCCGGCTAACACACACAACCGCCTACAAAAAGGGCCTAAGGACTGCACTCCTTTTGTAGCAATACAATGGCGGCCCACCAACTAAATTGGCCGTCCAGTACAGTAAACATGCAAGCACAAAGTAGTAAAAAGAGATAGACACAAAGTGAAAAAATTCTCATTTTATTGCTTTCAAACGTATTACAGTGTATATAATACAAAGGGAAGACTAAAAATCAACAAAAGGCTAAGGAGGCGGTGCCTGACCGTCTCGCGAATCCCTCACGAGACTTTCGCGGGTCTGGGCGGACTTGTTTGACATATTAAGCAGGTCCACCGGGAAATTAGGGTCAATAAGCCGCGCAATACGCTGACACATATTGACCCGTTTCCACATCCGCATCCACATCCACATCAGCTGCTCAATCTCGTGAGGGCATATCCGGAGGCTCAGGCGGTTCTCATGCTCCGTCAGCTGCCCTCCAAGCTGGCTAAGATGCCGGTGATCCGCTCATTCTCCTGCCGTAGCTGGGCATTCTCCTCCTTTAGACTAGCATTCTTAGCCTCCGTATCGGCCAGAACAGCCTGCAAGGCGGCAGCATCAGACCAGTGCTCCGCCCCCAAAGCCGCCAACTTTGCATCCAGCCAGGCGATCCCTGCCTCCCTGTCAGAGATCGCCCAAACCCGCTGGTCAATTACCTTTGCGATGGCAGCCATCACCTTTTCCTTTTGCACCAAAAAACAAAAAAAATTAGAAATTATAAAAGGAGAAGTTATGTAGAAAGCATCACGGAAAATTATACCTCCTAGACTCTCCGTGCGGGCCTCTCAAGTCTAGCCTCCAAGTCTAGCCCCAGTGGCGACGGGTTGGAAGCAATGCCCTCGCAAGCGGAGCTGATGGCGGCCTCCTCCAGGATCTCTTCTAAGAGCCCCTCATTAACGTCGTCAACAGCGGCAGCAGGCTCCCCAGCGACGGCCTCCATTGCGGCCGCTGGAGGATCAAGATCAACCACCAGCTGCTCAGTAGGCATCTGCATGGCTGGTGAGCCGACAGACGGCTCCTGCGCCTCCGCTGATGGCTCACAGGCCATCTTTGAAAAAATTCACCTACGCCGCTTGAGGAACCACCTGTGGCGCGGGCTGCGCTAGGATAATGCCTTCTCCCCTAGTTTCTGGCAGGTCCTCAAACGACTTCATCCCCGTGGCGCTGCCAGGACCGCTGCAAATCCCAGCAGCGATATAGTCGGGCCCCGAAGACAATGAGGGGGGCGCCTCCACTGCCATCTTTTTGGGCTGTGGGCCAATGAAGTCGTCATCGGTTGGATGGGGGCGGATGAGCAGGCCCCTGGACTCTTCCAGACGCATTATCACCGCCGGCGGGGGTGCCTTGAACTTCTAAACTGGGAAAGGCGGTCCCCAGTTCACCTTCTTGGTCTCTACCCTAGAGACCAAGAAATCTCTTCTGAAATCAGAAATGTGGGCGTTAACCAATTTGGTCAGCCACTCTAAGGATGCCGTCTCCGCCACAGACGGCGTCCCAGTATAAACCTCCGGCACCTGACTCCAATCCTTTGCTAGGGGCAAGGTCTCCGTCACCCTTACAAAGAAGAACCAATTCTTCTAATTCTTCAGTGAGTTGTAGATGGCTGTATTTACTTTCAGGCCACTACGGGGAACCAGGGAGATCCACTCACCTCCCTGGTTTATCTTGAATAGCCCATTCACCATGGACATTGTTAACAGCCTAGAATGCTTACGAAGGAAGATGCAAAAGGTGCAAATATACCGTATAACATTGGCATGGAGCTGGCGACGGGAACTCGCAGAGCTTGGAGGATAGACTGTAAGTTGTCCGGAAGAGGAAGACGGAGACTACTCAGGTGGGCCTCATACACTGTCACGTGTCTCGCCGGCGGAGAGAATGCCCTGTCATCCTTGTCCGGAACCCTCCACGCAATGTCCCTTGGGATATTAAATTCAACACACAGCGCCTTTACGTCGTTCTCTCGAAGAACAGAAGAGATGTCGGCAACAAAGGTCGAAACCATGTTGATAGAGGAGTTAGGGTTTTCTTTGGAATGAAAGCGGGTCGAAGATGAAGAAAGCGTGAGAAAACGCTAAGTGTAAGGAGGGAAACTTAAACGGTAAGGTGTGAAACACCTTAAACCTCCTCGAGAAGACACGCCATTATTCCTGCCACGTGTCGCATCCCAAATGGGCCTCTTTTGAAGCAAATCTTCTAACGCATTAATGGCCTGGATAACAATTCAACTGAGAGGAGACGCATGTCCACTTTCAACCTGACAAGCCGGCTAATGGCCACGCGTCACTCAGAGCTCATAGAAAGTTCTCCGGAATCTGGCCAAAGACGGTTAACAGATCCGATCAACTTTCTTCTCCAGATATGACCAAAGACGGTCAACAGATCCGGTCAACTTTCTTCTCCAGATCTGACCAAAAACGGTCAACAGATTCGGTTGACTTTCTTTTCCGGATCTGACCAAGGAAGGTCAACAGATCCGAAAAATGCCTCAACCTTTCGTAGAGTCCTCCGGGATTTTCAAGCAATGAAGGGTAGTAAGGGACATCCCATCATGAATATACTAGAGACCAGAATTCTGGCCACCGGCATGGGGGGCTAGTGATGGGTATGCCGTAGCTGGACTGGTCCAACGGTCAAAGAAGGCTCAAATAGCCTGTTGAACGGCCAACTCCAACGTTGGCCCAACAGGAGGTGAAGGCCCAAATCCTGAAAGACCTAAACACTCGCCTGATGGTCAACGCCAGCGTTGATTGACTAAAACACAGGTGGGCGGCCAACTCGCGCCTAGAACGGTCAACTTGAGCGTTGACTGGAATCATTGTAGCAACAGGCCAAAAATAAAAAGGCTTTTCACAGGCTCGGCCCACTTAATCCCACGATCCAGCAGACGGCCAGCAACGGCTTTTTTCCTGACCAGCACCTTCCATAAACTCAGCTGACACCCAAAAAGGATATTGACAAAATCAACGCCCTTCCCATAAGGAAGTCGCAAGATTTTTCCAATTTTCTGCCAACTGGGACTCTCCAACGGTAGAGGGCATGGAAGGAATGTGAGCAATTTGAAAAGCTGCTAACCGCCAGGAAGGGAAGCAATCTCAGCGAGTTTGGCAGCTTGCGCTTCCCTGTAGAAGGAAGGTTATCTAGAATGACGCAGGGGGTCACACCTTCCAACCAAGGAAGATCACCCTGCAGCCCTTTAAGTAAGCCCTGAAATTCTCATTCAGGGCATGCAAAAACTTCAACTCATGTAACACTCACAACGACAACTAAGACACAGACATACAACTCTCCGCTCTCTGCTGACACTCAGAGAACCCAAGGCATACAAACGTGCTTTTTACAGCCATTTACTGCCTTCCCACCATCCAGATTCAAGAAGACGACATTGCCTCTCTTTCATCTGGAGATCCACACACTCTTGCACTCTCTCTTTCAATTCTCAATTCCAGTTACCTTCTCAGATTTCAAAGGCTGTTTACTAACTTGAGCGTCAGAGTATTTTCGGTGAGACAATTTTTCACCGACGCACTGACCTCCTATTCGTTTCAGTGGTGTGCAGGATCCAAGCTCAGTGAATGGAGCCGGAACCAGGACAAGCGGATCAGCTCAAATTTTTTCGAAATTCGGATCCAAAGACGCATCAAGTTTTAACTAACCATTTGCAGTTACAGTTGCCACTACCGTTAAAATATGCCTTCATCAGGCTGCCACAGCAACTGCTTCAATGATCACAACTGGGATTTAAAACTATGGAAAAGGAATATTCGAAATTTGAGTAAGCAGCTGAATCAAATTCAATAGTTTTTTCTATAAAATGAAAAGTTGAAACAGACAATGAATGCATTAAATGTAGGTTTGAATAAATTTGCGATCATCATACAAATACGACAAAAGTTTTTCACGTATGCTAAAAAGACAAAAAACTGACCTTGTAATGTGGAGGGAAACAATGCTTCAGTTTAACTCTCAGGCATAGTCCGATAACTGTTGCCATGCTGCAATACTGTATAGTTGGGGTAAACGTTATCCTGTTGAATCAAGATTCAGCAAAGAATAAGGAGGCACAGAGAAAAGGTTGCCACAGACAATTCATTTCCCATCATAGTGACCGGCTATAACTTTGTAAGCATATTTCTGGGGAGATAAATCTTATTCAGCAGCTTAAACCTACTTTGAAAGGACTTTGGGATATTGAAATGGGATTAAAAATAGAATCTGAGAATCAGCAAGAATCAGAAGGGAAACATATACCATCTGATAAATAATTCCAAAAATGTGGGTTCCCGAGAGAATTATGCATCAATTGATTATTCATGTTATTCTAATTGTTGTGGACAACAGAAAGAAAGAAACAGCCGACATGGGACTAAGCGAGTATCGAATTTTAAATAGAAAGAGATTATAAGCTAAATCTAATTAGATTTGAACAAACGCAATAGAACTAATGGAAATAACTTGATCTGTTGCTAAGAAGTTCCTCGTTTTAGAGATATATTGCTCTTGAAATAGCAACTCCTGCTTTGTAAATAACAATGGCTGAAAACAATTACCTAATTATTTTTTATGACGTTTCCAATTTGAAAGTGAAAATTAGCAAAGTTACGTATCATATGATCATGAACTGAATGGTCCAATTAGATGTTGATTTCTTGACATATCTAAAACATTAAAAAGATAAGCAATAGCCAGCAAATCCAGCTCCTGTTCTTGAAACAACAAATAGCCTTCAATCTAATTGACCTATAATTAAACAATGTCAAGAGCAAACGAACGCCAAATAAACAACAAAAGAAAGAAATTCAAGCAATGGTGTGAGATTAATATAAACTGTTGACTACAAAAAAGAAGTTACAATCAAATCAGAAACAACACACTCACAGAATACGCCCCAGCTTGTCATCAACAGTAATTGATTCCTCAGAAAGAACACTAAGCTGCTCCAAGGAATATGGATGCTCCGGATCTCTTATATCCCTCACATGATTTATCAATTTAGGTCAAAGATCACAACACCAAATCATCGACACACAAAATTCTCCCAAAATCTTTCAACATGCAGATGCTGTAGCATCAATTAAAGAAAATCTACATAGATTTGTTGCTAAATAAGCTGGAATTTCAAATCTAAGGCTTATCGAAGAGAACAAATTCATAATTAACGAAAAAAATGAAAATTTCGCGCTGCTTAGCTAGTGACAGATAGTATATTTTCTTTTTCCAACTTTTTCCGGAATTTATCGGGAAACAAGCAGAAACGAATGCGAAGACGAAGAAAAAGGATATCATAAACATCGAGAGGATCGACGGCGTCGTCGGCGTGAGGATCTTCACTTCGAGCGACCCTTTCTTTCTTAGCATGGACCACAGGGTTCGGATTGATCAGTCCCAGAGTCATTCTCTCTCTCTCTCTCGCTGGCTGTGTGCGTCGAAAGCAACTTCAGCATTGAGGGGGCTGTGTGAAGGTGATGCATTCATTTTGTTATTTTGATGT